>BHFT01046568.1:0-27902 GCA_004320025.1 Laticauda laticaudata
TAGAATTTGCTCTAGACTCCCATCCCGAGTACACCAGCCTCTGTGTCTCATTCTTTCCATGGGAGTCCACCACAATACCCCAGCTAACAATGAAGTGTCATGAAGGATGGATCATTTCTTTTGTTTAATATCAATAATAAAAATCAGCAAAAGTAATAGAATATACAGTATGTGCAAAGTTAATGCTATTCTTGTTACTTACTTTCCAGTTGGTACAAGGAAAAATAATTCCCAGTGTAAATAATCCCAGCATAGGTCCTCCACACATTCCATGGATACTAAGTGAAGCCTAGTTTGAAAATATCACAGTTATCAAATATATACTATCTATATCTATATCTATATCTATATCTATATCTATATATCTATATATCTATGTTTTTTTAAGTTTTCACGGGTACTTACATGTGTGCTGTTCAGCTTCCTTCGGGTATTATCCCACGTCATTTGTATTACAATTGTGTTTATATAGAAAATTCTTGTTTTAAAGTTTATTTTATGTTTTTTTGTAGCAATGCTTCAGCAGATCTCATCTGCCATCCATCAGGCTCTGATTGAGTTAGTTCTGGCCCTTCATGATTTTGACTGAGGCTGGTGGGTCCCATTCTGATGGCTGATGAGATGAGTCTTCTGTTGTGCATTGGAACTGGAGTTGATACTTTTTAATTGGGTATTTTGTTTTCTGTTTCTTCTGTCTGTTATGTTGCCGCTTCTTTGCTTTCCTCCCGTATGGACCAACCCTTTTTTGGTAATATTATTATGTTTTTTTAATTGGTGGACAGTCTGGTGTGGAAATGTTTTGGAATCCATCTCTTTATTCTGCGCTTTCAGGTCTTTGAAAAAGATTGAAAAAACTGAAAAGCATGAATATAGAGAGATGATTCCACCAGACTGTCAAATCTGGTTTCACCTGGCACAACGATCCCTTGATAGCGTCCAACTCAAACACACCCCCCACCAGGCACCAGTTGAAACCCAGCTTGCTAATGAAGAGCAGCTTGTTAATGACAGAGCAGTCCTCCTTTCAAACACGAGCCAAGCTGCACTTAGAAAGCCTCAACCAAGAACAGAGGTGGGGGTTGGCGGCGATGGGCATATCAAAAGCCATGCAAAACAGACAGAGAAACCCAGAAACACAATCCATTCAAACTCGGCGGAAGTCCAATGAACGACGACCAGGCTATACCGATCCAGAATGGACCAGCCTGGCGAAGATGTGTGATTGGTAAACCAGGTGAAGAACTAACTCAAACAGAAGCCTGATGATGGAGATGAGATTCTGCTGAAACGTTGCTACAACTTTAACAGAACTACAATGATGTGGAATAATACCCGAAGGAAGCTAAACAGCACACATGTGAGTACCCGTGAAAGCTTGAAAATATATATACACTGTATATATCCCATCTCTATAACATACTGTTTAATTGTTTGACAGAGAGTTTTTTTCACAGCACATGGCTCTTATATAGTACATGGGTATATATTTTAAACATAAAGTTTACAAAGTCTTCTATGAATTAAAAATTAGTCACTTGCACACAGAATTTGGCTAAGTTAGCACAATTTCACCAAGAAAATTCCTGATGAAAAGTTGTAGGAGCAAAAGAAATCCTTTAGAAAATTCACTTCTATAATGCTATCTAACTCAAACTGCCGCATCTATAATAATAAAAAAATAGATGTATATCTATCTCCAACAAGACATATATTTTCCAACATGTATTGCTTATTCAAATCCATCTTAAGCAATCTTTTATTTATTTATTAAACTCATGTAAAGAGGCAACTAACAGTTCTTTATTTATTTAAATACCAGCCCTAAGAACTTGCTTGTGAAGACACTCAAATGTATGCATAAATATGTAAAATTATCAGAACCATAATTTCTGGTTCCTTAGGTTCATCCAGGAGATGTCAGTGGTACCTGTGACATGGCATGCATAATAAAGCAGGAGAATCCTCCATATTTTCATGATTTAGGATTCATGAATGCAAATGAAACACAATTTAATCCTGCATATACACATTCCCTATATTTGTAAATGCCATATTTATACTCAAGGATATAAGAGATAGCAAGTTTAATCAAAAAGAAAAGTTGTTTCAATTAAATAGCTTCTATGATTACTCTTCCTGATTATAATGTGTAGGGAAAGTAACTGATGAAATATGAATATGAATAGGTTTAATGGCAGATAAGCAGTCTATGAATTTAATCTGAGCAGAACTCTCTAGACTTTGAAATCCATCTGTCACACTTTCTCACTATGGAAATTGAAACATTCTTTATTCCAAGAGCCCAAGAGCCACAGAGGTGCAGTGGTTAGAATGCAGTACTGCAGGCTGCTACTGTTGATCACTGGCTGCCAGCAGTTTGGAAGTTCAGATCTCACCAGTTCCAGGTTGACTCAGCCTTCTAACCTTCTGAGGTTGGTAAAATGAGGACCCAGATTATTGGGGGCAATATGCTGACTCTGTAAACTGCTTAGAAAGGGCTGTAAAGCATTGTGAAGCAGTATATAAGTCTAAATGCTATTGCTATTCAAGGAAGATGATACAAATTCAAGGTCATATCAAATCCTTAGTCATATAGTTACCTGCACAACACCACCCATGAGTGATGCAGCAACAGCCATTGTAGTACACAGTCCTCCAAATACTATGCCTGGAAAAAAGGAAGCAGTTTTCATTATATATATATATATATATTCAAATATATTTTCATCAGATTGTTGACAACTAATGACAGCAGTGGATGGATTTCAAAATTTCCTCCTATCAAAAGGACATTCCTGGAGATTTACTCCATATGGAACTTTCAAGAAAGCAAAAAGTTTGGGATAGAATATTTGCCCATTCTTCCCTTCATCTTTAAAGCCCATGTCCCATTGCACCAACAGATGCAAAGAGGATGTAAAATGGACAAAAAAGCTTGCCATCCATTGGAAAATGTGAATGAATCCGTTGTTTACTCACTGCCGTACATGTTTTATACGCTCTATCCGTCAAAGGCATCATCTACGCGAGTATTTCTCATCAAAAATTTATCAGGTAACATACTAAAAACTTATATTGAGTGAAATGAATCTTTCTAGCTCGCGATACGAGTACATCCATGACATCATATGGGCTAACAAAGTTCTACGTCCGTTGTCACCATTAACGTCCTATACTCCTCCGGCATCCTCTGCCATCTTCGCCATATCTCACATCCGCTCAGTCTGCAAAGCGGTAAAGAGTGAGGAAGCAAAATAGGTAATCCGATCGTGAATCAAGATCCATCTAGAACGTTAGTAGTTACGGAAATAGCAGAATGGATGTAAGCGAATGGATTCTCATATGATATAAGGACAATTCAATGAAAGAACTATGACTTTGTTATAAAAATAACATGGGACGTATCCTTGGATACTTTAGACTGATTCTGGAGTATGCCTAGAGTATGTGGGGCAACACCTTATCGTGGAAGAACTTGATATTTCCTATAAAAAGGTGGGAGAAATCACCTGATGCTCACTACGTCACGAATTGACCACCAGCTTGGTTTTCGTATCTTACTCCTTTGGATCTTGGCTCATCCACATCATTCTCATTGGATGCTCCACATGGCAATGACTCAGCACCACTCCTTATGGTACGCATATCCAGTACCAAGTCATATTCACCAGAACCAAGACCTGTTTTCAGACTGTTTCACACCTTTTCTATTGCAAGGAGAAAGAATGAGACATCCAAGAGATGTGTGGCCGACGATGGGATCGGGAGAAGAGTGGAGTTTGGAACTGTATTGACAAGCTGATGAGTTTGAGCTGCAGGCAATGAAGACACTCATGCAGTCCACGCACTTCATGGGATGCACACTACCATGTTGACAATTCGTAGATGTCTGAGACCCAGGTTAGACCATAGCCGAGCACCAACTTCCTGCCCAGCTCTGGACCCTGAGAACTGAAGGTGGCACTGACTTTCTGTGCCACAACTGGCCTCAGGGAACCACATAACGGAAGCAAATGCAAATGGTATGCGCTGAGAGGTGCCACTAGACCACACATCAAGCAAAAGTAGTCAAAGAAGTGAGGTTGGCACGCATACATCGAGAATATACGTGGGAAGCCAGGAAGCCTCTCATACGTTCTCCACCACTTGGAAGAAGGCTGGAGGAAAGTGTGCAGGAACAATGTGGTATCAGAGCGTAAGACACCCCTACACCCGTGAAGCCATAATGGGAAGCACGGGCCTGCAAAGCTCCAACCCACTCAGGGTCCTCTTATCCAACTCAAGGATTCTGGCAGTATCATCGGCTTTGCCATGGTTGAATGCCTGATACAGTATCATGTACATTTGATGCATTCAGGAACGGGTCTCTGTGTGTCGTGTGATGGCCAGGTTATACAATGCCAGTGGACCTCAAGGTGGGCTGGAACGCACCTCATCATGGGGTTTTTTCCAGATCCAGACCCCCTACCCAATGATCACACAAAGCTGTGCCCACTTCAATCGTGGGTGATGACGCCCGTTTACTCCCTTTCAGAACCTACCTCGAACTGAAACGCCGTGAACTGAGATACCGCGCAATAACCTCACCAGTAGCGAAGAGGAAATCCTCTCACACTACAGAGCTGCATCCAGGAATATAACCAATCGTCGAGAGGTGATTCGCGAGAGAGCCTATCTATAGATGCGCCCATAAAACTATGCGCCACAGCTTCCAGGTACTTCTCACCACAATGCAGCTATTGCCACGGCTGTGAGGAGCATCGTGGAAGCGGGCTGCATCCTGCCACAATGCTCATGAGCGCACCACTACCCGAGAGGTGTTGCAGAAACAGGCCTTGTGGACCAATCAACAAAGGAATGGACATGAGCCTGGAGTGAAATATAGAAAGGCACGGATGAAAAACCTAAGTTGATAGAGAGCATAGAGGGACTTGTACAAGGCTCGCTGACAGATGGATACAGCAAATATGAAAACGATCACAGAGAATGCAGACTCAAGCGCCCGAACCCTCCTGAAACACTGGTTCCAAGCCCAGCTGGAAGCAATTGGAGGTGCTAGTCGGCAAAAAACCCAACGGATGATTAAATCGAGGAAAACGCACTTACTAAGTAGTACCTATGCACACTTCAAGCAACTATGGATCTACACATGCGTAACTAAATCGAGTCTGAAGAATTGTAATGACATTTGTGATAGTGATTGAAATCGGGCTACAAGTGAAACTACCTAGGGAAAGGCATTAATAAAGCACGCGTGTTTGTTTATTTTGAAATGTGATATGTCACATGCAACACATTGTTATGATAAAAAAGGGCCATATGTGTGGCAGCTGTGAGGTGACATACAGTCCCACATATGACTTTGCACTGGAGTTTATCTATCCCCACAGCTATCCCTTACCCATCCCACAACTGATCCTCACCCATCCCACAGCTATCCTTACTTATCCCACAACATATCTTACCATCCCACAAGCTAGCCTTACCCTCCCACAAACTATCCTTACCTATCCCAACAAGCATGCAAAGTCTTAACCTTTTTTGAGTAAATTGTATGACTTTATTAAAAAAGCAAATGAACAAGTAAAGTGTCGTAAAGCAATGATAAAGTGAAAGTTAACACTCAGTCCTGGCATTATTTGCAGTCACTCTGAGCATGTCCATTGGTCTCAGCTGTCAAGCGCCAGGACTGTGGAGGTGGCTGTGGCTGGAGGGCTGGTCTGATGGCGCCATTGGGGTGCTTGGCCCGAGAGTACAACAGGGTGGGTGTTGCAGGGAAGCTCTCCACACTGGACTCAGGTCCCGTGCAGGTTGAGAGAGCCCATTCATCAAGACCTGGTGCTCAGGCACATACATTGATGACAATTTTTCTGTTGAGGGTTCGCTGTGTAGGTGGAGGAAGGAGAGTAGTAGTGGGGCTGTCTGGTCTGCAGCTGGCTGGAGCTGGGCGTACTGCTGGCATGCGATGTTACCTGTGGTTGTGTGGACTGGGAAGGGTCTGCCTCTGCAGTGGGAAGTCATGTACTGTAGCTTGGTAGGTGAGGGGCCTGTTGAAAGCGTGGAAGGGCTGGACATGCCTGGGTGGAGGAGCAGTCCTGGAGCTGAGGTCGGTAGCAGCTTTCAGCTGGGCTGGATGAGGATGGTGGCCAGCCCAGTGCTGAGATCTTCTCCTTCATCACCTGGTACTGGTCCTCGGGCAGGTCCATGAGGGTCTGGCTCACATACGTGATGAAGGCTTGTGGTTCGAGGTAATGGTATGCGCTGTGGACCAACTGACAAGAAAGAATCTGGCTCTGCTGGTTTTGATTGCTGTTTAGTCGGCCTGAGCTCTCAAAAGAAGTTGGAACAGATTGGCTCCCTCTATGCAGTCCTCCGCTCCCTGCCTAGCCAATCTAAGAACCGCTTTCTTACTGAGCGGTTGAAGCATGTGGCCGGTGCTTTCGGCTGCGTGGGTGTATTCGGATCATTTGGCTCTGCTTCTTGCTTGCATCCATCTTTGAGACAGGGGTATCTCGTCACCCAGCCTGCATTCTATGCGGCTCCAGGGAGTACGAGCTGTGCTGGGGGGGTCTTGCCCATGCTGTCCTGCGCCAATTAGAACACCAATGGCGCCCCTTGGTCAACGTGCGCTAGTCTGTGCTGCTGCGTAGGAGTAATGAGGGGGGCTCCTGTGGGACGCGCTCGTGTGAGGGAGAGGGTTTGAAAGCGGTGGCTGCTCCTCGATCGGTGGAGAACCTAACATCACCGTGCCACTCAGTGTAGACGCGCCTGCATCCCTTGGCAATATGTACAGAACTCTCGCTCCATGGTTCAGTGTCGCTGCGGAACAGCAGGACGAGTGCCCAGATCTCCAAAAATGCCCGTTGATATAAGGCTTGCTCATACACGCTTCGCTGGAAAATGTGCTT
The DNA here is from genome assembly GCA_004320025.1 of Laticauda laticaudata. NCBI lineage: Eukaryota > Metazoa > Chordata > Lepidosauria > Squamata > Elapidae > Laticauda > Laticauda laticaudata. The sequence continues at coordinate 6,909 of BHFT01046568.1, forward strand.
CCCCCTCCTACGTGATGCTAACAATACGTGCCAGCTCCTAGCCAGGTACTCGTGCCTTGTCTTCCACGTTGCCTGCTTTTTCTTGTGTCAACAATAAGTCTGTGGCCCTTCTCTAAACGTAACTCGTTCTCCCTCAAGCATCTCCAGCCAACCTCCTCTCATGCGTCTATGAAAATGGTAGTACTATTTATCGCTCCTCTCCACTTATCCTTGCCTTAGCCCTAATCTCCACAGCCCGGCGACTCGCAAAGGCCCTTCAATATCACATGCAGCCGGCTTTAGCACACTGCAAAGACGGAGGACTTTTGAACGCCTGCCTTTGTGGGCGCTGCCTCACTAACGCTCCCACAAGACCAGGAGCACGACGCAATTACAGCAGCACCCAGCAGGAGAAGCACCAGCCAGCCCCAGCAGTCTTGCATTTCACAAAGCACAGGTAGAAAGATAGTTAAGCACAGCAGCACCAGCAACACCACCACACCACTGCACGCGCAGCGAGCCACCTAGACGCCTCATATCAGAGGTTCAGCGCCAAGCGTGGTGGGATGGTCGTTCTGTCCTCTTGCCAGGGCTGCAGCATAGACAACTCTAATACAATCCCTTTCTTCCCTACGTACTTGACGAACCATGGTGTTCTTTCAAGATATCTCTGGCAGCAGGTCTTTCCTCTGAATGGTGACTGCTTGCTAGCTGCATCCTTTTATATCCATGGAGCTGACACAATACATCCTCCCCGCATGTGCAGTGAACGCTTTGCATCCGCTATGCATCCGCTATGCATCCACTATGCATCCGCTATACATCCTATAGGCGTCTGTGATGCATCCGCATCATCCGCTACGCATCTGCTCCTTCTGCTATGCGTCTGCTTCACTATTCTACCCCGAAGCCCTGCGGATGTGTCATCCGCTTCCATCTGCTTCCATCCGCTAGGCTTCCTATGAACATCCGGTTACCATCCTCGCTACGTACTACCCCCATCCGTTCCTTTCTGATGTTTTCCATTCTGTTTATGCAAATTTTCGCCACTTTTGAGAGCGGATAACAATGGATGGAGCCACCCCCCAAATTTTGCTCATCCGCTGTGTCCTTTTTGCATCTGTTTTGCATCCATCGGCCAGTGTGACCTAGCCTTAACTTTCATAATTCTCTAAAGCGTTCACATAATATTTTAAGAGAAAATGACTAGTTAAAGGGAGATGGTAAAATCAGTTGATAACATTTTCACATTTGCTCCTTCAACGGAAATTCCCAAGAGATTTTCAACCTACAGTTTATTCCAAAGTGTGTTATGCAATATGGTGCTGATATCTTCATTTTTGCACTTTCTTTAAAATAATCTTTTTGCCTTTCATGTTGCTGTTTTGAGGACAGTAATAGAAAGAACTTCAAATTTCAATTACTCATGGATAGAAGCCAATGTAATTTCCAACGAAAGCATCTTTTTAATAGCTTACTTTGCAGGAAAAATATTATAATAGTTATCAATCATATATGTCATCCAAAATCATTTTCATTAGTTATGACTGAGAAAGTCAATAAACCAAGCATTCATTCTACTATGATGGCACAGAATGACCTTTCCATGATCTCTTTGAGCATACATATCTAAATCACAGAATATCAAAGGAAAGATAATTCAGTCTCTTATTTGGCTATTCATATATATTGATGGCTGTGCTTTTAGCTACTAGGTTGTATCTTTGTTTGGATCCATTTTCTTTCAAGGATGGTCAATAGATTAAAAATTCATGCCTGAATCAATCTGTACAGATTATAAGGAAGCACTTACTTCCTTTAAGTTAGTTAACATGCAGTGTTCTTGAGCCTACAGCTCAGAAGGTGGAGCTCATTAAGTTAACTTAATCTATTAATCCTCCCTTGATTTTATATAAAACTATAGTCTAAGTGCAGCTGATTAGGAACCCAACATCTCTGGATGTACTGCTCCAAAATTATTGCTGATAATTTGAGATGATAAATGAATCAAAAGAGAGCAAATCATTATTAAATAATCATATCCTTCTTTGCATACACTGATAAGAGAAACTGTGCAGGTCATTGCCCAGACACAGTCCTTCTGATATTATATTGAGGCCTTTTGAGAAGGGGAAAGTTTAAACACATCAGTTTTAAAGACATTTTCATTTTGAAAAATAGATTAAGAAACAGTTTCATTTAAATTTAAGAAAAATTAAGGTAATATTTTCCACCTACATAAGCCTTTGCTGGTCCAAGTGCTTGCACGCTCAGAAAGTTTTGGAAAACAGTTCTTGACAAAATCTTCAAATGTTACTGTTGCCAGAGCATTTATACTTGCAGCCACAGTGCTATAAAAGTAAGCATGTACAATGTCAGAACTACAGATTAGTCCTTAAAATGTGACTGGCCCTGGGACAAATAATACTAAATTATTTCCATCCATCTACCAAGTAGCTTGTTATAGGATAGTACTGCAAAAGAAGTAAAAAGTAAAAGGTGAAAGAAATGAGGCAAATCAAATAAGAGAAAGAGAGGTTTGAACTATATTACTAATACCACCACCATCACTCCTCATGCTAAAATAGCTAAAGCTTCTGTTCCATAAATAATAATTATTAATTGAATGTTCTAACAGACAAGATGTCTTTACATAATATGTTAAACAAGCATAATTGCTTGTTCTTATAACATGCTATGCCTAAAGAAAAATTGGTCATGTGGTTGCTTGGTTCATAACCTACTAAAACAGTGGGATTCCTACAACATCCATTCCATTTTAGCTTAGATTAGGAAGTTGTGTGAATTTAGACTTTGCCCAATAGAGCCAGATTCGAAATTGTGAAACTGGGAAAAAATAAACGTTATCTGAGGGCAAGAATTTATCTAGCTGCATTTACTGAACAGAGATTACTAATTGGCTAACACTATGGTTTACTTAAACCTAACGTCTTTATATAATTCCCTAAATTAAAATTAAATAAGCATCATTGATTAATACAGTGAAAGTATGCTTACCATCCCTGTCTTAATGTTCCCTTTTACTCAGGGGTGGGATTCTACTGTTTCGTATCTATTTGCTAGAACCAGTTGTTAACATTCTAAGCAGTTTGGAGAACCGGTTGTTAGAAGAAATTACTGGCCTAATCCTGTAAGGAAGGCAGGAAGGAAACATTCTGGTGCTGCTTACAGAAACTGCCTCTCTGTTAACCCTTATTACATTCTTTNGTGACCATTCAAAGTTACAATGGCACTGAAAAAAGTGACTTATGACTATTTTTCACACTTATGACTGTTGCAGCATCTCCACAGTCATGAGAGGCCAGATGAGGAGAAGTGTGTCTTGATGTGAGTGATATTGAGTTGGCCATGCCCACCAACTAAGTCACACCCACAGAACCGGTTGTTAAAAAAATTGAATCCCACCCCTGCTTTTACTCATATCTATTTCATGTAGTAATAATCATGTTTATATTTATGTATATTATCAAATGTACGTTTGACAAAATGAGTGAATGAATGAATATACTTAAACTATGTGAATACTTACGTTGCAGCTTTATCTAATTTTTGAGGCAAGGTTTACTAGTACCATCATAACTAAGGTTTATGATATTTTAACTTTCTTTTATTTTTCATGAATTTTGTATTAGTTTATAAAAATATAAAATACAAAGAAAAAATGAAAATAATGGGAAAGTAAATGAGGAAAGGAGGAAGAGGAAAAATTGTAAGGTAAAGGGGAAAAAAACTAAAAGAATTGACTTCCAACTCTTTTTAGTGAAGTAGAAATAAAGTTATAACTTATAGCCTCAACTTTTACTTTTACATAGTGATATATATTAGGTAACAACAAACCTATCTGATCAGCAAAATCCAAAGTCAAAGTTTTTTTTCCATCTCAAGCACAAAGTTCAGAAGCAATTTTCAAGCAGAAACAAAGTTAGCTGTATTCTTTTCTTTAATTAAAGCAGTCAGTTTAGCCATCTCTGCTGACTCTATCAGCTTTTGCAGCCAGTCAGCCTTTATGGGGAATTAAAGTATCTGCCCATTTTTGTGCATACAGCATTCTTGTTGCTGGATATTTTTACTATTTCTGCATCTCACATTGCTTTTCCATGGTTCTCCTTTCCTCCTTCGGGGAGGAGCTAGCATGTATGACTTCTGTTGCATTAAAAATGGAAATATCTTACATTGACACAGATATCCCTTTTTATAAATAGAAGTTCTGCCTCCATTACTTGAAAGATAAAACTCTTGATAAAATAACTGTTTAGATGACCATGCAATGACATAAATGCTACAGCGTCAAAAAGAGCTTTCATACATGAACATGTTGTGAAGGGGGTTATTTGTTTCTTTGTTAATGTTCTTGTTTGCTTGTTTTGTGCCTTTGAATCAATCTTGATTCCTGGCAACTTCTTGGCAACATTGTTTCTTTCCTAGGGCTGACAGTGATTGGCCCAGGTCACCCAGCTGGCTTTGTGCCTAAGAGAAGACTAGAACTCATGGTCTCACCAAGCTGACTCTCCTGAATAAAGTTTATTAAGATTTCTATAGTTTTATGAAGGATATTTAAACAGTTATCTTCAAGCAAAGATGGAAACATTAAGGAAAGTCAACATATTGTTACATTTCTATTTCAATTTTCCTTCCAGCCTTTTCCAAAAATCTCTTTCTTTTTTTGCCTCCCTCCCAATCCTACAAATGCAGCATCTTCTAAGGAACATGGAATCCATGGAATAACTCATTTTCTTATTACAAAAAGCACATTATCCTATTCCTAAGAATTAGCAGCCTTTGCTTCAAATCTCCTGTTCTCATCCTGGCCTTCTGATTTTCTGATTTCTTAAATAATAATTAATGTTTTAATAATTAATGCTTAATGATTTAATGTATGGCACATGTCTAATGTATGTGTCATACATTCTCTAATGCAGGAGTCACAAATCTTTTGGATCTCAGGGACCACCAAATTCATAATTTTAAATCCTGGGACCACTAATATGGCTTGCTGACATTGGTGGGAGAGAGAGAGAGAGAAAGATCTGATTTAACCTCTCTCTTTCCCTTCCTTCCTCCCTCCCTCCCTCTCTCTCTCTTTCTTTCTCTGTCTCTTACTCTGTCTCTCTCTCTCTGTGTCTCTCTCTGTCTTTCTCTCTCTCTCTCTCTCTCTCTCACACACACACACACACACACATACACACTCACAGAGAGAGAGGGAGAGAGAGAGAGAGAGAGAGAGAGACGGGTGATATTCAAATTTCTTAACAACTGTTTCTGTGGATGTGGATGAATTTGTGGTTGTGGCTTGGTGCTCATGTGACTGGCTGGGCATGGTTTGTATGTAAATATTATAAATATTTATGTAAATATTGTTTTTTTTATTTAAAAAAGAGCAACTTTTACCCAAAATCATCCAAAGCGGGCAGGCAGATTAAGTTGCTCACAGAATCACAGATTAATTTAGAGATCTATGATTCTGCAATTGGCTACCTGAGTCTGTCTCATAAAATTTGCTTGCAAGCAAACTCACAAAATTAACTCATAACACACTATGTATGTAAATATTGATTTTTTTTTTAATTTAAAAAAGAGCAACTTTACCCAAAATCAGGCAAAGCAGGCAGGCAGATTGAGTTGCTCATAAAATTACAGATTTACTTAGAGATCTATCTATCTGCAATCGGCTACCTGTACTGAATAATAGAAGATTCAGTCCTAAGGAAGGTCTGGCTCTACAGAGCCGAAGAACTAAAGATTAACTAGAAAGCAAGAAATGCAACAATTTCCTGCTTTTTAGCTAATCTAAATCTCCTGGCACAGCAGAACAGCTGATGTTCAGGAAAAAAAAAAAAAAGGAAAAATAGCAACTTAGCAGCCAGGTAAGGAGCAAGTGGGTGGCAGGCCATGTGGGCGGCGCAGCCTTGTGTTCCTGCGTAGCCTGGATTAATTGCTTTAGGGTGCTCTGGGGGTGACATTTCTCTGCAGACCACCAAAATTTTCTCTTGGACCACCAGTGGGCTGCAGCCTACCTGTTGGTGACCAGTGATCGAATGTACATACCACACACACACATAATCTATTGGTAGATAGATGATACCATGCTTTTAAAATAAATTTAGAAAGAAAAGATAATCTGTTTGTCAAGTTCCCTGCAGGCTTTGCAGTGAGAAAGACAAAAAGTGGACAGCGTTTTAGGAAGAGGAAAGGAGGGACACAAGGCAGCCTTTTCAAGAACTTCATTCCCTTTGGCTTGGTTTGACACACCTCCATTAAATCCAGCATAAGACAGACCTGAGTGTTCCACTGAATGCACACGCAACAAATAGGCCAGGAAGTCCAGGAACTGATGAAAATATTATCATCACAAAATATGGCATTAGCTGAGGGGGAAAAAAGGAGAGAAGGAAGATAAGGAACACTTTTGCTATACAACCTTAATGCATATATAGATTGAGCTCATGAACTTCACAAATCTCAAAGAGCACCATCATGTGCACAGAGGAAGACACATATGCCTTGATTTCTGGCAACTTCTTGGCAACAGTTTTTTTGGAAATAGTTGCCATTGTTTCCTTCCTAGGACTGAGAGTGACTAACCCAAGGTTACCCAGCTGGCTTTGTGCTGAAAGCCCATGTCACACTGCACCAACGGATGGAAAGAGGATGTAAAATATATACATATATATATATATATATTAAGCTTTCGCGGGTACTTACATGTGTGCTGTTTAGCTTCCTTCGGGTATTATCCCACTCATTGTAGTGCTGTTAAAGTTGTTGCAACGTTTCAGCAGAATCTCATCTGCCATCATCAGCTTCTGTATGGATCCATACATACTTCCTGTATGGATCCATACATCCATACAGAAGCCTGATGATGGCAGATGAGATTCTGCTGAAACATTGCTACAACTTTAACAGCACTACAATGATGTGGGATAATACCCGAAGGAAGCTAAAACAGCTATATATATATATATATATATATATAGATATATATATATGTTCATCCTAACAACTAAAAACATATAAATTACTGTCCATCAACACTGTCCAGCAAGAAATAAGATCATCTTAGTAGGGTATCAAGCCACTAAGAATATGATTGTACATTGCACATTCAGTTGTCCTATTGTATTAAGATAAATAGACTAATAATCTAATTTATATTCTTTTAAGCTATTCTGCTGTTAAACCAGAGGTTTTAAACTCTGCCCACAGCCTGGAGTTTAACTGTGATGGGATTTAAGATTGACTTTGCATTCCATCCTTCCAAGTTCAGTAAAATGAGGACCCAGATTGTTGGGAGCAATGTGCTGACATTGTAAACTGCACAGAGAGTGATGTAAAGTACTATGGGGCAGTATATAAATCTAAGAACAATTGCTATTTAGTAGCTATTAACATGCTTTGTTGCTGGTTCTACTTATTTATTAATCATATTTATATGAATGCCCATTTTACAAGAAATAACTATGCAGCCTATAAAAATATATGCACTGGTTATTTTGTTATTTTGTTCCTCTCGTTCCCGATAAGCACTTTTTTATTGCTATACATGGAACTTAGATTGTTTGTAAATGTCCCCACGTAGATTCCCTCTGTTTGAACATCATTTAAAAAAATGTTACAGTGCAAGAAACACTCAAATAATCCTGTACCACTTAGTTCAGCACAGCTGCATTTAGAAAAGAATTCATATCATAGAACAATTTTCTGTTTCCAATTTTAAATAATTTATCTACCTGATCCGGTTCTGAAATGAAGTCTGCAGTCCAAGGATCACAGCTCATAAAAAATGAATACATCACCAATCCACAGAGAACTGCACATACCAGAATGACCCATAATCCCACCAAATTAAGGTAAAGTGCACTAAGGAGAAGAAAAAAGATGAGTTAGAAATCATTCAATAAAGAATAAAATCATGTCTTGGACACTGCTTTTATATTTTTTAAAAAGTGTCCTGAAAATTCTTAATGCTATCTCAGAGTATGATAGTCACATTAGTTTTTGATGAGACTTTTCTTAACACAGTTAAAAGAAGCAAAGGTTTAAACCTTTCTTTGTGTGCCACAATAAAAGAAGTCCACAATCTGCCCCTTGGTTCATGTTCCCAGTAGTTTGAGATGTCTTCCTTTCTTTTCCTAATGTATTTACTTTCTGAAACTCTTTCAGTGCCCAAGAGGGCTCCTTTGAAGTGTACTGTTAACTTTCCTTATCCCTGACATATAGGATTTATGTGGAAAACAACTTGGAAAGCTATAATCCTTCACTCTGTTGTGAATTTAGATGGAATAGAATTTCACATTTAATGTTTGAAATCCTATCTTTGTGGATAGATACTCTGTTAAGACCATTCATTTGTTTTCTAATATTAATAAATGACACCAGTCCCAAAGGATTCTGGGTAATACACAACAGAAATAAAAAGAGTAAATAAATAAATAAACGAACAAAAAATAATCACAATAAGCAACAATCAGTGCTCGTAACAGAGTTAGTATGGCCTAGTGCAGGGGTCTGCAACCTTAAACACTCAAGGAGCCATTTGGACCCGTTTCCCACAGAAAAGAAAACCCCAAGAGCCAACAATTTAACAAGCAGTGTGATTGGGTGGGCATGGCCAACTTGACGTCACTCACTCCCACCCAGTCACCTTCTGCTCTGGAATATGGAGCAAGTCTCCATCCCCCGCCATCATCCTTATATTCTCAGGTCAGGCAAGGAGTGACGGGGAAGGGAGGGGCGGGACCAGCCAGTGGTGGGATCAGCCGATAGGGAGCTGCAGGAGAGGGCCGAAAGAGCTGCATATGGCTCCAGAGCCTCAGGTTGCAGACTCTGGTCTAGTAGTTAAGGAACCATGGCAGAAAGCAGAAGAACGTGAGTTCAAATTTCACCTTGGCCATGAAGCCAGCTGGATGACCTTGGGCCAGTCACTCTCTCTCAACTCGACCCACTTCATGGGGGTGTTATGAGGAAAATAGGAGGAGGAAAGTGTGATGAATATGAGTTATTTGTAAAAATAATAAAGGTGGGGTACGAATAAATAATAAAACCAAAATAATCACAAAAACAGTTATGATAAGTCCCTAATAAGACCAATAAAGGCAACCACAGTTAAAATTGGATTGAAATAGTAGTTAAGATTGTAAGGCAAAAGTCAGGAGAGGGAGCTTTCCATTTGCAGCACAGACCCCACAAGAGTAGAGAATTTTCTACTTGCCCTCTCTCAATGGCCAGTTAACATATCCCAAATAGAATGCATTAGATAGTTAATTTAAAAAGTTAAAATTAGAAATAATTATATTTTAATCTTGAATTATATTAACTTTGATAGCTACTTACAGTTTGGCATGCTTTTCTGTTTTACATGAAATGCATCTTTGTATTGTGGACTGGTTAACCCCATAAATCCCTAGCCAAGTAAATGTTCCTCCTACTGTGATTGTCCAAAATGTATGTCTTCTCAGAGGGTCAAAATCAAAGCTACACAAATAAGACATAAAAACTATTAATTGACCATTATTTAAGTAGCAGATTAGTTTAAAACCAATGTACTTCTAACTGGAATTAAGAAACTTCAAGGCAAGAATTCAGTAAACAGATTTAAATAAATGCACAGATTTGGAAGGAATAGCAATAGCATTTAGACTTACATACTGCTCCATAGCGCTTTGCAGTATGGTTTACAATGAATGGTTTACAATGTCAGCATATTGCCCCCAACAATCTCATTTTACTTATCTCAGAAGGAAGGAAGGAAGGAAGGAAGGAAGGAAGGAAGGAAGGAAGGAAGGAAGGAAGGAAGGAAGGAAGGAAGGCAGGCTAAGTCAACCTCAAGACCTGTCAGAATTGAATTCCTGGCAGTGCACAGTTAGCCATCAATACTGTGTTCTAATCACTGTGCCACCAGGGTGGAATTATTCAGAGGTGGGATTCTACCAGTTCGGCCTGGCTCTATAGAACTGGTAACTCTGAACAGCAGCTGACATCGGACTGATTTGCTGCAAGGGTCTTCTTTTTGGCCCACCTGCCCACCCAGGCTGTAGGCTGTGCTTTATTCTCTGCTTTTTCTACTTCAGCTGCTTTGCATGGCACAGCTGAGTACTGCACAACAGCAGGAGAAGGTGAATACTTGTTGGAGTCAGTGATTAGTAAATACTGCGCAAAGTGCGCACTCAGTGAACCAGTTGTTATGCTGGTAAGATCCCACCCCTGGAATTATCACCCACACATGAATTGGCTATTTGGTACCTCTTATAATTTGAAATCAATATTAAAAATAAGCATTCAAGTTGCATAACTAAAGAGATGTATTTTGAACAAGGACTCCATCTTGAAAAAGGCAACATGTACAATTCTTACTCAATCTGATCTGATATAAACAAAAATCTAAGTACTAACCAGACCCAATCCTGTTTAGCATTCTCCACAAAGTTGGCCAGATGCTAAAATGCACCTTTGCACAAAGAAAAATGCTTTTGCAAAATGCTGATTTGTGCAAAATGCTGATGCACAAATAATGGATTTCACCAAGAAGAAAGTATGAAGTTCAATGCTGGGACTGCCTAGGTGGCCATCTGGTCCAGACCCTTATTTTTAAGACCTGCCAATGGACCCCTAGGTGGATTAAAGTAGAACAGGAGAGCAAGAGAAGATGATACTTGATTGTTCTCTCATTTCTTAGCCCATTAGACAAAATTAATGGAATAGTTAATTGAAATCTGTATTTTCTTCCATTTCTGCCCTTTTCTGCCCTTATGTTTTTTTACCTATAATCCTGGAAAAAGGTAATAGCAAACTGCTTATATATCACTGTTGTGAACACTACATGAATGTATTCATGAAGACATCAGGTTCAAAGCCTACTTGAAAGACACTTTACTTTCTGAATGATTTTACTTCAACGGTTACATTTATATGTATGTATGTATGTATGTATTTTTGTATGTATGTATGCATGCATGTATGTATAAAACTTTACTATCTGGATGCCATTGCAGCATGAAATTTTTTTCTCCAATCTGTTTTTCTGTTTCACTATTATTTTCCCCAAATTTTATCTTCCCCCCTCCCACACACACACAAAACCAGTTCCTTCTGTGCTGCCAGTTCATTGATATGAACCTGATTGTGTTTTTCTTCCCTTATCACTGTTCTTGTTCTTTTTTATTATTATAAAAGCAACTTTTATAGAAACAGTTTTGATTTGGTTTCAAATTAATATGTAAGTTAATTTTATTTTGAAAGAAGTAAACACTTCTGAGTTATGCTACTTGCATCCCAGTATGAGCCAAAGACGTTCATCCCTCCACCATGTGTGTACTAAGTTGACAGAATCTAATATTTTACCTTCTTCTTGACTTTACCATTCTTGGGAATTTTTTACTATTTTCAGGGTATGTCGGACCAAAGATTTAAATACACTCCCATACATAGATATTGCTACAAACTTAAAAACTATTCTCTTTCATTACATTTTTGACATAACGCCCCCCCAAAACTATAAACCTATCATTATAAACACCAAACCAGATCATGAGAAGCGATTCTACTTACTCAAGGACATTGAGACGTGATCCATTTTGAGCATTTTCCCAAACATTTCTAAAACCCCCAGCCTTAAAAGTTCCTTGAACTAAAACTGTCAGGAACCCGATCAGCATAACAATCAGTTGAAAGGCATCTGTCCAGACAACAGCCTTTAACCCTCCCTAAATCAAAGAAAAAAAGAAAATATAATATTTATCTTGATTTTGAGTTTTACCAATTCAGTTTAAAGCTCCAGTTTCAACAAAGCTTTCTTATGCTGAATACTCCTTTATGCTCCTTTTTTTTCTACTCACAACCAATTATTAGTGCCTCATAAGACAGAGCTCACATACAAGATATTTTCTCTGCAGTGGTAATTCACAATAATCATATGCTTTAGGATAGATTGTGAATGGCCCAAGAGTATGAGCTACTCACAGTCTACCTATGAATTTCCACTCATTGATAAGCTTTCCCTTCAATCCTATGTAGACTTTTTAGCCATTTACCTAAATATGTACAGGCTTAAAAATGAATAAATTACAGGACAGTTGATACATGCTTATTTTAAGTGTGAGCACAGCTCCCAAATATTTATTAAGGGCCACTTATCTGCCCAGTAGTTTCTGCCCATCTAGTATATTCCAGTAGAGTAGGTGTACTCTGGATCCCCTCTATGAAATGATGTCAGTTAAAAAAAATAAAACCTGAAGGACTGTGACTTTCCTGTTGTAGCTTCAAACTTCTGGAAACAGCAACCACCCAGAGATGAAGACAATGCCTCTCTCTCTCTGTAGGTTATAGAAAATTCTTAAAATTTGCCTTTGGGACCTTACTAGGAGTTGATATATTGCCTTTTTTTTGGGGGGGAGGGGGAATATTCCTCTGTTCTGTTTGTGTTATTTTGGGTGTCATTTGTGCATGGCTACCTATGGAGTTTAGGCTTTATCTGTTTTTATGGATTTGGGTGGACAGGTATCTGCTCTCCAGATTTCAGCAGAGGTAGGAAGCTCTGATAAATGTAACTGATAAATAAAATAGGATTTTAGATCATTTGGAGAAGTAGTGTGCATGGAGGTAACAGAAAATAATATAAGGTTACAAGTTATACCCTACCCACTTTCAGACAATTGTATATTTAAATGATTTGGAAATAATATTTATATTGAAGACACATATCACCCATTTAACTGAACAAAAGTATAGTTTACATGAATATTTTGAAACAAATTATACATTTAAGAATGTAACATGTTGATTATTGTAGAAAAAAATACTGAAGTTTCCTAGTTCATCTTAACATTTGCTCAACTGTAAAAACCCCATTAGAACATAAATGACAGTTATTTAACCATTCCTCTAAAAATGTTTATAGTTGCACTATAACAGAAACATACCAGTGTACAGTAGAAGGTGCAAACAATTCCTGTTGCAAATACTGAGCCCCAAAGATTAAATCCAGTGACTGAAAAGCCAAAGGGAGTGTAATTAGATAAACTGCAGGTTAGTTAAAAAAAATAAATTAACCATAGTTTATTTTTAAATATACCATAGTATGAGAGTTAGAACTGTTATTTAATCTGTTGCTGTCATTTTTTTTTTATGTGCTGCAGAACTAAAGTTCATTTCCATCTTTTACAGTTTTTGTTTTCATTTGCATAGGTGGTAAATTCACATAATCAAATATCTATAATCTTATAGTTTCTCAAGGGAAAGCAGAAGAATGCCTATCATCCTACCAAAAAAACTATCATTTGCAGAAAACACCAGATCAATAAGTGAGAAACCTCAGCTTCATCCTGTTTCATATTATGTAAGACATTAAAGCAATGGGCTGGAAGGACAGAAAATGTCAAAGTACAGAAGAAAGTCTTAATCCATTATCTTAAACTGGGCCCTTTGCCCAGAATTTGAGAAAACTATTCAGAATCTATCTTCTCTAGTTACTTTTTAGGAAAAAAAAGAAGGGGTGATAACATATATCAGACTGAATAAAAGAAAAAATAGGGAGGGTAGATAGGTAGATAACAGAAAACAAATTTCCCTTTTCTCCTGTCCAAGTCAACAACAAAGCACTTACCTTGATTGAGAGCCAAAGCTGGAGCATAAACTACCACTCCTGTGTAAAAGATCTATGAAGAGTAGAAAAACTATTAGTAAGTATTTCAAAGGGAATATTCATCGGGAGCAAAATCAAAAGAAGTAGGAGATTCAGCTGGGATCATATTCCAAGGTTTTGACTGGAAAGTGGCACTGATATCCAAAGGCAGGCTCACACCCAAATGGAAAGATCTATTTATCAATGATATTAATCTACACTATCTGCATCATTTTCCCCCAGTTTAACATGCCTTTAACATCTGTGTGACCATGTTCATCTTTTAGGTTGAAAATACTAACAGCAGTTCTAGCTACTACTGGCTGAAAAAATACCCTTGATTCTTGTCTTAAATAATATAGATCGATTTCTAGATGGTAACATAGATATGTAATTAGAATTTCAGACTAGGCTTCAAAAAAAGAACTCAAAATGCAGGAGTGAGATTCTACCAGTTCACGCCTATTCACTAGAACCGGTTGTTAACATTCTAAGCAGTTTGTAGAACCAGTTGTTAGAAGAAATTACTGGCCTAATCCTGTAAGGAAGAGGAGGAAGGAAACATTCTGGTGCTGCTTACAGAAACTGCCTCTCTGTTAACCCTTATTACATTCTTTGCAGGACTAGACTTCCTGTCTCAGGAACCTCTCTGGAGTTTTNTTGCTTGTGTGGAGTGACCATTCAAAGTTACAGTGGCACTGAAAAAAGTGACTTATGACCATTTTTCACACTTATGATTGTTGTAGCATCCCCACAGTCATGAGAGGCTAGGCAAGGAGATGTGTGCCTCGATGTGAGTGATACTGAGTTGGCCACACCCACAGAACTGGTTGTTAAAAAATTGGAATCTCACCCTTGTCAAAATGGATAAAATTTGTAGAATATTCTTGAGCCACTTGTGGTCTATTTTAATCCATGTGATTAAGTTTAATCAATGTGAAAAGTCTGCAGAAAAGGACCTTATACATGAGATCTGACCTCTAGAAATGCAGGACCTCAAGTTCTCCCAGTTCCCATGTCAACTTGGCCTTCCTATAATTTCCATAACTAATTTACAAAGGTACATCAGAGGGTAGAATCAAGATCATGTGAAGCATTAATATCACTTTATAATGCGTTGGTAAGGCCACACTTGGACTACTGCATCCAATTTTGGTCACCATGATGTAAAACGGATGTTGAGACTGTAGAAAGAGTACAGAGAAGAGAAAGAAAGATGACTGGAGGCTAAAACATAAAAAGAATGGTTGCTGGAACTGGATATGTCTAATCTTATGAAAAGAAGGACTAGGGGTGACATGATAGTGTTCTGATATCTGAGAGGTTGCCACAAAGAAGAGGGAGTCAAACTATTCTCCAAAGCACCTGAGGGTAGAACAAGAAGCAATGGGTGGAAATTAATCAAGGAGAGAAGCAACTTAGAACTAAGGAGAAATTACCTGACACTTAGGACAATTAATCAGTGGATCAAGAAGTTGTAAATACTCCAACACTGGAAGTTTTTAAGAAGAGATTAGATAACCATTTGTCTGAAGTGATGCCTAAGCAGAGGGTTGGACTGGAAGACTTCCAAGGTCCCTTCGAACTCTATTAACCTAAATTCTAGATACATTATAATTAATTAAATGTATTTAATTGATATGCTTGAATCTGTACAGTGGTTTATAAAGATTACCAAATTGTATTAACAGATTTATTCTGTGGTAAGGCTGTAATGCTTAAAGTTGGAGGTTTGAGAAACTCTTGGAACTTTTCTCAACATATGATGGTCTTATTTTAATTGGAGGTAATTTTGAATATATGTGTGAATGATCCCAATCTGAAGCAGATCCAAAGAATAAACCAATCAGCCCCTAACATCAATCCCTGGAAAGATATTAGGAAAGAGTAAAACAAAATCTGCAAACATCAAGAAACACAAAGTTATAACTAGAAGTCAGCATAAGTTTATTAAAGACAGCTCATCATACCTAACCATTCTTATTTCATTCTTTAATACAGTGACTGAATTAGAAAACCAGTGAAATGCTGTGGACATAGTATATTTAGAGTTCGGTAAGGCATTTGACAAAGTATACCACAACTTAGTGATGAACTTTCCGCTGCGTACGAACTACATCTGCGACACATACGGGCAACAAACATTCTAAGTCCGTTGTCATCTGTTACACATCTGATGTATCCTCTCGGCATCCTCTGGCCATCCGCACAACTCACATCCGCTGAAGCAGAAAGCGGAAAGAGGGAGGAAGCGAAAGGTACGTGGAACGTCCATACAGCGTTAGTAGCACGGACATAGAAAGGAAGTAAGCGGATGCATTTTCATATATAAAGCATTAAAACGGACAAAACGTTCGTATCTGGGATGTATCTCAGATATTTAGGATGTCTGGAGTATGTCTAGAGTATGTGAAAGGACACCTAGTGGAAAACCAACATTTCCTATAAAAAGGGGGAGGAAATCACCTGGATCTCACCAATCAGTCCAGCAGCCCTGGGTGGCAGACCTCTTCAGCCTTGGTCTTACTATTGCTCTTCCACAACATCCATTGATCTTTACTATGGATCATCGCACACTGCTTTTGGTAGCCGCCACATTCAACACCAGAACCAAGCCCTCTTCAGACTGCTTCCTTTCTATGCAAGGGAAGAAGGAGACATCCAAGAGCTGTCTGGGTCTGAAGATGGATTGGAGAAGAGTGAGTTTGGACTGTATGACAAGCTGATGGTGGAGCTGAGGAATGAAGACCTCATGCATTCCAGCACTTCATGAGGATGCCAACAGCCATGTTTGACGAAGTTGTGGAGCGTCTGACCCTGGTTGACCCAGGCAAACACCAACTTCCATCCAGCCTGGACCCTGGACTGAAGGTGGCACTGACTCTGCGCCACCCGGCCTCTGGGACCACATACAGAAACATGCAGTGTGCTGAGGGTGCCACACAACACCATCAGCATTGTGGTCAGAAAGTGGTGCAGGCCATCATCGAAGAATACATGGAGGAGCTCCTCCATTCTCCCACCACTGAAGAAGGCTGGAGGAAAGTTGCAGAGCAGTGTGTCAGAGGTGGAGTGACTTTGCCCCACACCGTTGGAGCCATAGATGGGAAGCACGTGGCCTGCAACTCCATGCCATAGCGGCCAATTATTTCAACTACAAGGGCTTCTTAGCATCATCTATCTTTGCCATGGTGATGCTGAATCAAAGTTCATGTACATCGATGCTTCAGCAATGGGTCAGCTTCAGATGCCCAGGTATACAATGCCAGTGACCTCAAGGGTGGGCTGAATGCAACCTCAATCATGGTTTTCCCAGATCCAGACCCAACGACACACAAGGATGTGCCCTACTTCAATCATGGGTAATGAGCCTTCTCCTCAGAACCTCCTCATGAAGCCCTACAGTTCCAGATACCTCACCCGTGAAGAGAGGATCTGTCACTACAGGCTGTCCAGGGCAAGACAGGTGGTGGAGAACGCCTTTGGCATCGCTGGCCAACAGGTTCCAAGTACTTCTACCACCACTGCAGCATCGGCCACAGACCATGAGGAGCATCGTGGAAGCTTGCTGCATCCTGCACAATCTCAATGCGCACCCGCTACCCAGTGTTGCAGAAGAGGCTTGTGGACTGTCAACAAGGCAATGGGGACATGAACCCTTGTGATGGAGGCAAGGACTAAAACCTGATAGACACTGTGGATGTGCAAAGCCCAACAGAGCTCATGTGGAGGGAAGAAGCAGCGCAACCTCTGAACACTGTGCATCAGGTGCAACTCCCCAGCTGAGCAGTGGAGTGGCAAGACAGGATGGTAGATGCTTAATGGATGCCTCCTTCAGCCTGTCTCATCACACTGATGAGATTGTGCCATGTATGTTGGTGGCCTTACAATGAATAGGCATTAATAAAGGAGTTTTGTCTATGTTGAAAGTGTGGATCAATGATTAAATTGTTATTGATAATAAAGGCCTCCATATGTGTGGCAGCTGGGAGGGTGGACCATACAGTCCACTTGAAAGGCTTGGGCACTGGAGGTTTATTCTATCCCACAGCTATACTTACCCATCCACAGCTATCAACCCACAGCTATCCTTACCCATGCACAAAAGCCTATCTTTACCCACCCACATAGCATTGCAAAAGGCTTAAACTTTTTTCAAAGTTTCCCAACACTTTATTAAGTCATAAAAAAATGACCCCAAGTGTGTGAAGCCAAGATTACCCTTTATTAATATAAACTGTTATTGACTTTATTAAAAAGACCAAAATGACCCAAGTAAAGTGTCTTTAAGCAAGATAAGGTGACTCAGGTAAGCAACTCAGTCTCTGGCACTCTTTTTCAGTCACTCTGAAGGCGAATGCCCATGGTCCTCAGATTGTAAGGGGCCAGGGAACTGTGGGGGGGGGGTAGGTGGCGTTGCTGAGCAGTTCTGCGTCTGGAGGCGCCATTGGGTGCCTAGCCCCGAGAGTCTACAGACAGGAGATGGTGTGCGTGCAGGAAGCTCTCAAGAGCTGACTCATCCCGTTGAGGTTGAGAGCACTTCTGCAAGGACCTGGGATGTGAGGCCCAAGACTGATGACAGATGCTGAGGAAGGCTTGCTGTGTGGGCTGGAGAAGGAAGAGTTATAAGTGGGGGTTGGGGGGGTTTTTTTTTCTTGTCTGCAGCTGGGTCAGGTGGAGGCGTCTGATGTTGTCTGTGGTGTCCGAGGAACCTGGGTGTGGACTGGGAAGGGCTGCCTCTTGCTGTGGACAGTCCTGTAGTGGTAGGGCTGGTAGGCGAGGGGGCTGCTGCAATTCCGTGGAAGCGGCTGTTGACATCGCCTGCGGGCTGGAGGAGCAGCCTGGAGTGGGTAGGCAGCGGTTCAGCTGGGCCCTGTGAGGGGTGGTTGCAGAAGAGCTGTGATCCTCTCCTCTCATCGGCCTGTACTGGGCCAGTCGGCAGGTCCATTGATGGGTCTGGCTCACGTACGTGATGAAGGGCTTGCGGTTGGAGAGATGGTAGTCCAAATGACCAGCTGGGAGCAGGAAATCTTGTGCTGGCTTTAAGTTGTGTCCCTGGATCTCCAAGAGGACAGTGTGGCTCATGTCTCTCCGGTTTCTGCCTCTCTGGCCTGCTTTCTGTGGGGGTGCGAAGCTGGGGTGGGTGTGGGTTGCGTCTCTGGTGGCTACTTCTTCATTAGTCCATCTGAAGAACGGGATCCTCCACGTCTTCTGGCATGGGACTGCAGCCTGTCTGGGGGGTCTCTGTCGTGCCGGGCCCTCCAAAAGACACTTTGCCTGGACACTGTAACTGTCTCCTAGGCTGGAAGAGAGTGGCTCTCTGTGGGCTGTCTGACGGAGAGGGTTGACAGAGGGCTGCTCCGCGGTGGCGGATCTCACTCTCCAGGAAAGCTGCACCTGGACCATGACATAGGTCTCCCAATTGATGAGCTTGACAGCGGTCCTGCCCGGATTTCTTGAGGTGCAAGGCTTGCCATACCAGGTGTGCACTATGCTTCCACCAGCCGCCAGGAGGACATCTGAAGGTGTAGCCCCGGCTCTCCGCCCTTCTTCTCTCCACACTGCCTTGTTCTTGCTTGGTGTCGCGATAGAGCCTGTGGCCTTGCCTTCACGGTACTCTTTCATCCCCAGCCATTCCAGAACCTCCTCTTATGGTCCGGAAATGGAGTACTGTTTCCTCTCTCCCTTCTCCTTGCCTTGCCTCTTCCTCCCTCTGGCAGGGGCTTCAGTTCCTGCAGCAGTAGGCGCGGTTGAGGGTCTTGGGGCTGGTCCCACCACCACAGCAGCAGCAGCAGGAGAAGCACAGCAGCACCAGTCAACAACCAGCAGCAAGCACCGCAGTAGCAACACCAGGAGACCAGGAGCACCAGCAGCAGCACCAAACAACCAAAAAAACAGCACCAAAGCAGCTTCATGAGTCAGTGACAGGGCATGGAATGGTGGTCTGTCCTTCTTGCCAGGCTGGCGGAGTAGCACAGCTTCTCTCTCTTCCCCATTGGTGTTCTCTCAAGCTGTTCTCTGCAAGCAGGTTTTCTCTGGAATGGTGACCTGCTTGCGACGCTGCATCCTTTCATATCCGGAGCTTACAAATGGATCCTCCTGCATGTGCACATGTGAACGCTTTGCATCGCTACGCAATCCCGCTATGCATTCTATAGGCGTTCCGTGATGCATCCGCCTCATCACACTATTGCATCCGCTTGCCGCTGTTCTCCCCCGGAAGCCTGCGGATGTGTCCCAACCGCTTCCATTCCGCTTTCATCCGCTAGGCTTCCTACGAACACTCCACTATACATCCCCATACATCCTCCCCACGTCCGTTTCCTTTTCCGGGTTTCCGCTCATGTTTATGCAAAATTTGGGGCACTTTGAGAGCGGATAAACAACGGATGGAATTTTGCTATCTGCTGTGTCCTTTTTACATACGTTTTGCATTCCGATCGGCAGTGTGACCTAGCCTTTTAGTAAGATTTTTTTAAAAAAAAGCTGAGATAGAGAGCATCCCTAGCAGATGGATTTGTAATTGAGATAAAAACCTACTAAACAAGTAGTTCTTAATAACTACTTTCTACATGGAAGGAAGCAGTTGGTATCATAAGTTTCTATCTTAGAACTCATGTACTCTTCTAATCTTTCATCAATGATTTAATGAGGAATAGAATGTATCAAATTTGCAGATGACATTAAGCTGTAGGAAAGCCAGCACCCCAGAACATAAGTCAGAATCTCAAAGAGATCTTGACAGACCTTGAACAGTGCAGCAACACAATTCAACAGTCACAAAATGAAAAGCAAAGTTTTTACACTTAAGCAGAAAAAAAACACAGGTACAGTACAAATAGGCAAAAAACCTGGCCTCAAAAACAGTTATTGTGAGAGGGACTTCGGAGTCTAGTGGACAATCTTTTTTTGCAGTCTCTACAGAATGTCCTAAAATTGCCAAATTGAACCATTTCGAAAAAGGTTGCCAATCTACTGCTGATGCTTTTTAAAGTATGTGAAATAAATTTAGAGAGTAAGAGTTCTGTTTCGGGAACAAAAACATTCCCCTAAGTAACGTAAATGCATGAAATTGCCATTCAAGAAAAAGCCAATTAACTTATATACTGCTCACAAGCAATCATCAAAAACAACAGAGCTCTTCTTATGTTGTGACCCATGGTACACTGCTTTGCCTGAAAATGATTCTTTGGTATACAGTTGCCTAAGATGTTGGAGGAAGGATTTCTCTTTATCATCTGCAAAGTACAAATAAGATGTTCTTAACTGTTCTGAAACAAAATTGCACTAAAAAATATTTACTGGTGGTGTTCCCTAGAAAGTAGAATGACATATAGAAATATTGGAAACAAAAGTCCACATTCGAAATCTCTCTT
>BHFT01046569.1:0-46559 GCA_004320025.1 Laticauda laticaudata
TAAACTTAGGACCATTATCTGATGAAATTCACGAAGGTAGACCATACCTAGAGATTATAATGTGGAATAATGCCCTCGCAACCTCAGTGACTTTCTCAGGGGTGGGATGCACCTGGGGCATCCGGTATAGGTGCACACAGTGACCTATAGTGTGCAAACATTCACCGTAATACTGTGCATTTTGTTACTATAAACTTCCTTTTATAGGGCCTTCGCTAGAGCTGTTTTCCCTAGGTGCAACCATTTGTGGACCTGCTGCACGATATCCTCAGCCATATTTCCAGGGACAAAAACTTGATTGTCTGGCAAGATCCACCAACCTCCCTTTTTATGGATCCGAAACACTCATAAAGTCCAAGGGTACCACTACTTTAACCCTGCCATACCTCATTGCCATAGTCCCATCTGGGTCGCCATAAATGTTGCAGCAAATCTTGCTTCCAAATCAGGACACAAAACCACGAAAGGTTGGAGAGTACAGGTTTTATTTGTGCACAAAGGTTCAGAGCATTAGCATGGCAAATTCTGAACCCNCTCAACCTAGCCTGGGGCGTTTCTTATGTTAAGCTATACCAAAAAGGAGAAGTACATTTCTGTTATTTTCCAGACCCATCCTTATTCACTGAAACATGCTTACTTCCAGTTCCTTAGTTCAGCAATTTTGTGGTTTTGCACAATATCTCTGTAAGAAACAAGGTAAGGGGTCAGAGGATTTCTGGTAAATGCAAATTTTGTTTTTGACCTTCCAAGGTGCTTCAACATGATAGCAGTCTTCTAATATCTTAAGGGCCGCCACAAAGAAGAGGGAGTCAAGCTATTCTCCAAAGCACCAGAAGGCAGGACCAGAAGCAAAGGATGGGAATCAATTAAGGAGAGAACCAGCCTAGAACTAAAGAGAAATTTCTCAACAGAATAATTAATCTATGGAACTGCTTGCCTTCAGTAGTTGTGGATGCTCCATCACCAGAGATTTTTAAGAAGATCTTGGACAGACATTTGTCTGAAATGGTATAGCCTCTCCTGCTTGAGCAGGGAACTGGACTAGAAGACCTCCAAGGTCCCTCCCAATTCTGTTATTCTTCCTGAGCAGAAGCTGGCTATAGAAAATTAATCTAGGAGCTGAATTAAATCTGATCTGGATCAGATCAGAGCTCAATTTAAGTTCAACTTCATGTACAACCCCTAAGGGCCTTAAGGGGTCAATCTGAATTTTGGCTCAAGAAGAGACAGTTAGGAACATTCACTGAAGCACCAAAGTCATGTATTCAGCCTTTGAAGGATCACCCTCTGTTTGTCCGTTTCAGAGAGTCCTCGCATCACAACCAAACCGCAAGATATCGATGTTACTCTGGGCAACACCGTCTATTTCATCTGCCGGGCAGAGGGGAATCCGAAACCTAAGATTATCTGGCTTCACAACAAGTAAGTAAGATGGACCAAAGGGCAAGATGGCAGAAGCAGTGTGTCAGTCTGTGTCAGAAAGATCTTGGAAGATGAAGCCAAGAGACAATACCAAGGGAAAGGTCAGAAAAGAGATAACGTAGCCCACAGGTGGATAGTGATAGGGGTAAGAGGCTCAATAGATACCCTCCCTAGTTTCTTGAGACTGTAAAGCGGTGGGAGGATTGTACTTTTAGAGTTACAAGATAGGTGTCAGCTTCGTAGGGTAAAGCAGATAGAAATCACAACCAAATACATTTGTTCTATTTAATTGTTAAGCTACATTGACAGAATCTTGCCAGTATGAAAGTGGAATTCTCCTTCTTGGTCTCCTTTACAGCCTGAGATACTAAGGGAAGTCTCTTCTGAGCTTCTAACCTGGCCCATTATTCAGCTGCAAGCTGTGCTGTCTCTTATCTGATCATTCCCTTGGCAGCATCTCTTTGCTCAGTCGCACAAGGTCTTTCTGACACATACCTTTACACAGTCGATTGACGTGACCTTCCCAGCTGGCTTCCAACAAGCACAGTCAATCGGGGAAGCTGGATTCACTTAACAACCCACATGATCCACTTGACAACTGCAGGGATTCATTTAATGACTGTGTCAATCTTCAAGAACCCTTCTCTGCTTGTCTTTCCAGCTGCCATAGAAACGGGGGGAGGGAAAATTAATTGGGCTTTGTGGGAGGGGGAAGAGTGCTGGAGGCTTGAGATGGTGAATTTTAAAACTCACACTTGCTAACTGCACAACTGTAACTTCTTATCTAAGTGGGCCACGGCCAACCATCCTGGCCAGAGAGATGTCTGAAACACTACCTGAAGATGCCTCACATGACATACACATCACAGATTGGATGGCCAGTTTGAACTAGTGGGGGTGGGAAGGTTGCCATAAATGTGTATATGTGATTTTCACAGATTAGATCTAGAATTCTTTTGATGCTACCACTTGATTTCCAGTAAAAGTCCTTTTCTCTATAACAATGGAGTCTTAGGGTGTCTTTCTTGGATTTTGAATGGAGCCTCACCTGACATTATTCAAGATCTGTAACAAAGAGGTTGCAAAATTGGGCGTGATCCATTTAACCCCTACCTTGCTTAGCAATGAAACTTCTTGTGCTAATTGTGGTTGTAAGTCAAGGGCTACTTATACTCCCAAGTTTGTGCACTTGTTTGACAGTCTTAAATTGTCTTGGCTCATGCTGATTAAGGTGACCAAATGTCACCCTTGGATAATTTGACAGCAACCCTTTTCCCCACCTCAGGTAGAGTGTGATGACCCAGGCATGGCATAGAGACAACACAAGCAGCTGGCAGTTCAAACCGCCCCTTTATTGCTCCAAATTTCCCCAAACACTCCCACATTTCTGTCAAGTCCCAGAGCAAAGTGATGACAACTCCCCCCCCACACACACACACCTCAAACAGCCTCTGGCTGCAAATAGTCCAGCCCAGCACTGTGTACACCATGGCTGCACAGCAATAAATCCAGCAGGGCAAATCAAGGAGTTCAGGAAGCAAAGGATCCAGGTAATTAATCCAGAAAGCCAGAAAGGATGCAAGGATTCCAGGAAAGCTCAAACATCAGCACGCAACACTTCAGGATCTCAGAGTTTGTTCCTGACAAATGCCTCTCCCCACAGCATCTCCTTAAGCCTCATTTCCCAGGTGTGCCTTGTGAAGAGGGGCGGGACACTCTTCTCCTGAGTAGCCAGCACAGTCTGCGCTGTTCTCGCCTTCTCTCCACTCTCCGTGCTCTCGGATCAGCAGGGGATGGTCCTTGCTCCTTGCCTGAGCTCTGTCTTTCACGTTCATCCTGTCCCCATTCCTCCGGTCTAAAAGCTGTCCTAATCCTGAAAGCCCCTGCCCTGACTGGCCCTGCCCTTTCCCATTTTCCAACAAAGCCACTTCTTCAATCTCTGTTGGTTCAGGTTCCAGCTCCTCTTCCCCCATAGAATAGAGATAGTTTGGATTGTTTGTTATCTAGGAGCAACACTCGTTGTCGTCCAATCCTTCCCAAGATCAAAGGAGGAATGAAGCTGGCTGCCATCTTCCTTTTTTTGCATTACAGCAACGAGATTGACATGAAGGATGATGGGCGGCTGAACCTGCTACAAGATGGCACATTGATGATCCAAGACACTAAAGAATCTGACAAGGGAATCTATCAGTGCCTGGCCAAGAACATTGTGGGCGAAGCGAAGACCCCTGAGGTTGCCCTGCGCTACTTCGGCATTCCTTGTAATGTCCTCCAAATAAATGAAGATCTTTTTCTCCTAGGCCTCTAGGAATCAGATGGATAATCTTTTTGTGCTGGTTTTAGGATGGGGCCATGAAATCCTGGTAGTAGCGTCTTACCTGTATTGACTGATGAAGCGGGACCAATTTGGGAAAGTTTGCAAACTCACCGATGTTGTGAATGGGCTTTGCCATCCCATAAAATGCAAATGAGAGAAAAACCAAAAGGGTTTTGAGTGAGTGAATGACGTGGCAAGGAGAACTTTGGGAAGGAGAAACATCTCGAGAACTTTGTCTCAGGCTCATCCGTGAGGGGCTGCTTAAGAAAGCCAAGAGGGCAACCACAACTGCACCATCAAATCAATGAATGACACATTTTTGAAAAGGAGTGTGGATTTGATTGCACACATTGTGATTGGCCCCTTGGCTATTTTGACCCCCTCATTCTGGATACCCCTGTTTGATCCTTCTCTGCCAAAGACTCACTATTTCCTACAAATGTGGCCTTTGGGATGATTTTAAAGAACCAACATGGCCTTTGATTCCGAGGTGGCATTCAGCAGGTTCTGACCAGTTCTGGAGAACCAGTAGCAGAAATTTTGAATAGTTCGGAGAACTGGCAAATCCCACCTCTGATTGGCCCTGTCCCCATCTATTCTATTTATTTATTTATTTTATTTGGTTTGTCAGTAAGACAAAGAATAAGAAGAATAAGAAGAAGAGGTATTCTCTGCCTCCCATTGAATCCCAGCTGATCAGCTGGGTCTTCTTTGATTGCCCTGCACAGGAGAACAGAGCTGGAAGGCAGGTTAGTGGGGTGAGGAGGGAATGGGGATTTTGCAGTATCCTTTCTCTGCCATGCCCACCAAGCCACGCCCACCAGGCCAGGCCACACCCACCACTCTCACAGAGCCAATAGTAAAAAAATTTGAATCCCACCACTGCTTTGACTCATGCTACAAGTGGTGGAGTCAAGCTAGGTTCACATAGGTATGCCAAAATCCTAAACTTGAACTAAGAAAACACAGGTGTGATATTTGTATGTCATGTTATAACCAAGCTCAAAATAATCCCATCCAAGTTTTCTCAACAAAATTTTCAAAAGTGGTTTGCCATAGCCGTATTGTTCCTAAGGCAGAGAGAGAGGAACTGACCCAAAGTCACCCAATTGACTCCATGCCCAAAAAAAGACTAGAACTCACCATCTCCCACGCTCTAATAAAACACTTTAATACAGTGCTTTTTGCTTCATTTTCAGGCAAGAAAAACCAAATGCACAGCACACATATAGAATAGGTGACACCTGGTTCAACAGCAACAACTTGTGAAAAGGATCTAGAAGTCCTGGTGAACAACCACTTAAATATGAGCCAGCCGTGTGCTGCAGCTGCCCAAAAAGCCAACACAGTTATAGCCTGCATTAATACAGGGACAGAATCAAGATGTGAAGAGTTAATATCACTTTATAATGCCTTGGTAAGGCCACACTTGGAATACTGCATCCACTTGTGGTCACCATGATACAAAAAATATGTTGAGAAAGAGTGCAGAGAAGAGCAACAAAAATTATCGGGCCTGGAGACTAAATCATACAATGATCGATCGATCGATTGATTGAATGAATGAATGAATGTGTTCTTTATGGGCCAAGTGTGATTGGACACACAAGGAATTTGTCTTGGTGCAAATGCTCTTAGTGTACATAAAAGAAAAGATACATTGCATCAAGAAGTCCAAGAGGATTCATGAAGATACAACACTTAATAGTCACAGAGTATCAATAAGCAATCAAATCATACTAGGAAACAGTCAATATAAATTTGTAAGGATACAAGCGAACAAGTTCCAGTCATACAGTCACAAGTGGGAGAGGATGGATGATAAGGAGTGATAGAGTAGAATAAAATATCTTTTTATTGGCCAAGTGTGATTAGACACACAAGGAATTTGTCGTGTTAAATACTCAGTATATATAAAAGAAAAGATATATTTGTCAAGAATCGAGAATCAAGTACGACAATAATAGTCATAGGGTACAGTAAGCAATCAAATCATACTAGGAAGCAGTCAATATAAATCCTAAGGATAAAAGTGACAAAAGTTACAGTCATACAGTCACAAGTGGGAGGAGTGGTGGAGTGATGGAAAGAGTAACAGTAACAGTATGGCGAGGAGGAGAGGTGGAGCAGTGTTGAGGGAATTATTTGTTTAGCAGAGTGATGGCATTCAGGAAAAAAAGGTCCTTGTGTCTAGTTGTTCTGGTGTGCAGGGCTCTATAGCATCATTTTGAGGGTTAGGAAGGAACTAGGTATGCCTAGCCTATCCAAGAGAAGGATTGGGGTGGCATGATAGCAGTCTTCCAATGTTTGACGGGCTGCCACAAAGAGGAGGGCATCAACCTATTCTCCAAAGCTCCTGATGAAGGCAGGACAAGAAGTCATGGATGGAAACTTATCAAAGGGAGATTCAACCTAGAATTAAGGAGAAATTTCCCAACCGTGAGATGAGAACAATTATTCAGTGGAACAGCTTGCCTCCAGAATTTGTGGGTGCTCCATCCCCTGAGGTTGTCTGGAATGGTAGAGGCCAGTTGTTCTCAACATGTGGTCTGGGGGCCCATGAAGTCGTGGTCCATCAAGGCTTTAAAAAATGTTATGAATGAAATCTTGAGTTAGGTTTTTTTGGAGGGGGGCCATAGCTATGGTCCATGGCCACAAAAGATATTTAAGGGAGGGGGTCCATGCTGAAGAAAAGATTGAGATTCACTAGTGTAGGTTCTCCTGCTTGAGCAGAGGGGGTTGGACTAGAAGACCTCCAAGATCCCTTCTAACACTGTTATTCTATACTGCAGAGGTCTTGAAACTTGGCAACTTTAAGACTGGCGGGAGAATTCTGGGAGTTGAAGTCCACCAGTCTTAAAGTTGCCAAGTTTCAAGATCTCTGGTATACTCAATTGGAATATTGTGAAATGGTTTGAGTTTGTTTATTAACCAAGTCCTTTTCTGTCCTTTATGTTTTCAGCCAAACCTAGTTTTGTCATCCATCCCCAAAACACAGAGGTCCTGGTGGGGGAAAGCGTGACTCTGGAGTGTGGGGTGTCTGGACACCCTCTGCCTCGCGTTGTCTGGATGCTGAGCTCAGGGTCGCCCCTGCCCCAAAATCCACGCTTCAACATCACCAGCTTGGGTGGCCTCTATATTCAAAATGTCACTTTGTCGGATGAAGGCAAATACAGCTGCAAAGCCTCCAACAGGGAAGGATCCATTACGGCAACGGCAAACATCATCGTGCAAGGTAGCTGTGAGACTATTATCAGCCAAATTTAGGTGATAAATTAGACCAAAGCCGGGTACAGATAGTCCTCGTTTAGCGACCATTTCAAAGCTGCAAAGGCCCTTGAAAAAAAGTGACACGACCGTTTTCCACACGACTGTTGTAGCGTCCCCGTGGTCATGTGAGCAAAATTCAGACGCTTGGACGCTGACTCATATTTATGACAGATGCAGTGTCCTGGGGTCATGGCAAAGTCAACGGGGAAGCCAGAATCGCTCAACAACTAGGTTACTAACTTAACAACTGCATTGATTCACTTAACAACGGTAGCAAAAAAGGTTATAAAATGGGGCAAAACCAGGTGTGCGCCTCAAAAATATTAGCAAGGGGTTCCCTGGCTGATTGTTGGGAGTGGCCTAGTCGGCCTCCTGCACCACAGCAGGGAGGAGGCCGTTTTCGCCCTCCCTAGCTCCAGAAGCTTTCCTTGAGACTCTGAGAGGGCGAAAATAGCCTCCCCGGGCTCCGGAGGCTCTCTGGAAGCTAAAAACAGGCCCATTTCCAGGCTTCCCAAACTTCCGGGAGACCCGTTTTTTGCCCTCGCCGAGTCTCCTCATGTGCCCTGCACTTACCTGTATCCAAAACGGGGTACATGGGGAGTCCTGGGAGGGGGGGGGCAGGGTGGGTGGGGCCAGCCAGGAGTGGGATTTGAGGGTTCTCCAAACTGCACAGAATCTTAGCTAGGGGCTCCCCCAAACCCCTGCGAACCCCCAGCAGCCTAGCCCTGGGCAAAACTCACTTAACTACTGTCTTGCTTAGCAGTAGAAATTTTGAGGTCAATCGTGGTTGTAAGTCAAGGACAACCTGTAGTTGAGTGTGAAAAGTAAAAAAGGATTAACTTGAAAGTTGCACTGCTAAGATGTAAACTAGTTCTGTTCACTTCGTTCATTTATAGATTCTGCAAGTAATCCTTGATTTAGAACATAATTGGGACTAGAATTTCCATTGCTAAACACAATGTTTCTTAAGCGAATTGTGCCTGCTTTTACAACTTATTTTCTCACGGTTGTTAAGCAAATCACTGCAGTTGTTAAGTGAATCATACGGTTGTTAAGTGAACTCTGCTCCTCTCCCCCATTGATTTTGCTTGTTGGAAGCCAGCTGGGAAGGTCACAAATGGCGATTATATGACCTCAGGACACTGCAACGGCTGTAAATATACATTGTTTGCCAAAGGAGTAGAGTTTGAAATGCTGTGAAAATGCTGCAGGATGAAAGTGCGAGGACCAGTTGTAAGTCATGTTTTTCAGTGCCAATGTAACTTCGAAAGATTTCTAAATGAATGGTTGTAAGTCCAGGGGTATCTGAAATTATTTTTTTTTTTTAAATCTCCCCCCTTGGTCCTTATCAAAAAAGGACAATTTGGTGGTACAGTGCATTACTGCAGGCTACTTCCGCTGACTGCTGTCTGCCTGCAATTTGGCAGTTCAAATCTCACTAGGCTCAAGGTTGACTCAGCCTTTTGTCCTTCCGAGATGGGTAAAATGAGGACCCAAAATTGTTGGGGGCCATAGGCTGACTCCTTAAACCGCTTAGGGAGGGCTATAAAAGCACTATAAAGCGGTATATAAGTCTCAGTGCTATTTCTCAGTGGGAAGGAAGGAAGGAAGGGTCATGGTGGTACAGTGGTTACAATGTAGCATTGCAGGTTAAGTCTGCCAACTGCCAGCAGTTCAATCCTGACTTGCTCAAGATTGACTCAGCCTTTCATCTTTCCGAGGTGGGTAAAATGAGGACACAGATTATTGGGGACAAGAGGCTGACTCTGTAAACCGCTTAGAGAAGGCTATAAAGCACTATAAAACGTTATATAAGTCTAAGGGCTATTGCTATTCAAATGCTGATAGGGGACAAAGAACAGCAGTGAATTAATTCCAAATCTTGCCCATCCATGACCTGATTGTTCATATAAAGATTCAATCTGTAACACATCTCGTTTCAACACAACTGGCAAAATTGCCACAGAGAACAGGGGTGACGCCAGAGGAAGTCCAGAAAAATCAAGGTGGTGGCCTGAGGGCAATAAACACCCACCCTGTGTGTATAAAAAGGGATGGACCCTTGATTGTGTGGATGCAACCCACAACCTAAGACTGACACTTACCTCAACTAGGATACCCCCTCCTGCTAATTTTCAGATATAATTTAATGTTTGTCAACCTCAACCCTGAGAAGAGGTGTGGCATTCAACTCCCAGAATTCCCCAGCCAGTCTGGTCTTCTCAATCTTTCTCCGGGGTTTTAATTTGATGCTTGGTGAAAAGGAGGTTGCACATTCCCATGCATCTTGTAGAAGATGTCTCTTTTCCTTCTTTTCCTCCTGCAGATACCCCCAGATTTTTGATAGCTCCCAATGATCAGACCGTGACTGAGGGTCAAAATGTGGATCTGCCCTGCTCTGCGGATGGACATCCTCGCCCAGTCATATCTTGGACAAAAGAAGGTATTTTCTTGGCATTGCTGTCTTCTGTAAGGATTCAGAGTCATCGAACCATGAGCTGAAAGAGACCGTCAAGATTGGACTAGAAACTGTGTTTCTCAATTTCAGCAACTTTAATAGAATAATAGAGTTGGAAGGGGCCTTGGAGGTCTTCTAGTCCAACCCCCTGCTCAACTAGGAGACCCTATACCCATAATGGCAAACCTATGGCATGCGTGCCGGAAGTGGCATGCAGAGCCATCTCTCTGGGCACACCAGCTGTTGTCCATTGCTCTTCTGCGTGCCAGAAACCAGAAGACCAGGTGGTCGGCATGCATGCACGCGCTGGAAACCGGAAGTGCACCAGGGAACTACTTTTCCAGTTTCCAGTGCTCCTGCATGCGCACTGGGGAGCTGCTTTTCTGGTTCCTGGCCTTATACCATTCCAGACAAATGGTTGTCCGATCTCTTCTTGAAAGACTTCAGTGATGGAGTACTGATTAATTGTTCTCTCTGTCAGGAAATTTCTCCTTAGTTCTAGGTTGCTTCTCTCCTTAGTTTCCATCTATTGTTTCTTGTCCTGCCTTCAGGTGTTTTGGAGAATATATTGAATCTTCCCACCTTTTTTGTGTAACAGTTAACAGATAATCAGAGTTGGAAAGGACCTTGTAGGTCATCTAGTCCACCCACCCACCCAAGTGGGAGACCCTACACCATTTCTGATGAATGGCAGTCCAATCTCTTCTTGAAATTCCCAAGTGATGGTGCTCCCACAACTTCCAAGGGCAACTTCTGTTCCATTGGTTGATTGTTCTTACAATCAGTTTCTCCTTATTTCTAGATTGAATCTCTCCTTGATCAGTTTCCATCCATTATTCCTTGTCTGGCCTTCAGGTGCTTTAGAAAATAGCTTGACCCCTCCCTCCTCTCTGTGGCAGCCCCTCAGATATTGGAAGACTGCTCTACTGTCTCCCCTGGTCCTTCTCTTCACTAGACAAGCCAAGCCCAGTTCCTCTAACCATTCTTCATATGTTTGAGCCTCCAGTCCCCTAATCATCCTGGTTGCTCTTCTCTGCACTTTTTCTCGAGTCCCCATATCTTTTTTATATCACAAAGGACTTCAGCTTCTAGAATTCCCTTGTCAGCATGTTAAGGATGCTGAGGTTGAGAAATGCTGTTCTAAGGAAAGGTGTGGGAAGAAATTAGATTCCAGACTAATTTTAGGCCTGCACTGCCTTTGACTCTCCTTTTAAATAGTAACATGAGGTGCAAGCAACCAAAACCAGGAAACTGCCCTACATTAGAAACTAAACAAATACAATTTTGCAAAGATCACTTAACTTCTTTCAGCTGATAACTGGCAACCAGTCTGGACTAATTAAACCACACAAATAAGTAGCAAACCAGGAAAATCTTTTAAAAGACAAACTTTTCTGAGCACACATGAGTGGGGGTCCAAAATTAACAAGTAGGCACACTTCAAAGAAAGAGCTACACACTCAGTGAAGTAAGATAACCAAGGGTGTCCAACCTTGGACATTTTAAAGACTTCTGGACTTCAATTCTCAGAATCCCACAGTCAATCATGCTAGTTGAAGAATTCTGGAAGCTGAAGTCTATAAGTCTTAAAGTTGTAGTCCACAAATCTTAAATTTGAAGTCCACAAGTCTTAAACTTACTAAGGTTAGATACTTCTAGTATACACTTTAGAAACCCTACTATTAGTGTTGTATATACCCTTTTACTTAATATAATCTTTTTAACTATTCCTTATAGGACTTGATTTCAGGTTTCCAGGTCCTTTACCTCTCCTCTTAATTTCCACCAGCATCTCCAAAAATTTTATCCATCCTCCAAACTTTCAAACAAGGGCATCATCTAAAGCAGAGATCTCCAACCTTGGCAATTTTAAGACTTGTGCGCTTTAAGGCTTGTGGACTTCAATTACCAGAATTCCTCAGCCAGCAAAGCAGGCTGAGGAATTCTGGGAGCTGAAGTCCACAAGTCTTAAAGTTG
Source organism: Laticauda laticaudata (assembly GCA_004320025.1). Classification (NCBI taxonomy): domain Eukaryota; kingdom Metazoa; phylum Chordata; class Lepidosauria; order Squamata; family Elapidae; genus Laticauda; species Laticauda laticaudata. The sequence goes on from BHFT01046569.1 coordinate 11,445, forward strand.
CCAAGCTTGGAGACCCCTGATCTAAAGTAAGCATTTCTAGTAGCTGGTTCCAATAACTGGTTAGTCTACTCCTGCTCTCTCTCTTTCCCCTATCTCAAGTTCAGAAGACCATATGCAGTATTTTTCCCTTTTCACCCCCCAATTAACCCATATTTACCTAGAAAATACTTTGCAACCAGTGGTGGGATTCAAAAATTTTTACTACTGTTTCTGTGGGCGTGGCTTGGTGGACGTGACAGGGGAAGGATACTGTAAAATCTCCAGTCAGAGGTGGCATTTGCCGGTTCTCTGGACTACTCACGATTTCTGCTACCGGTTCTCCAGAACTAGTCAGAACCTGCTGAATACCTCCTTTGCTTGCAACCTTGGAAGAGCACCATTGCTTCTAGGAGAAGAAGATCAAAGGAGAGTTACAGTTGGACTTGCAGGCTCAGCATCCAGACCCAATGTCATGTTCCTCACATTGAAAGAAATCCAGGGTGAACCCCTTAAAATTAACAATCCATTCTCATCAACCTGACCCAACTGGTTTCAAGGAAAGCTTGCCCATCTTATGGAGATTCTCAGTCACCCAGGTTAAAGATGCTTTTTCTAAAGGCAAGTGGACTTTGTTTTTCCTTGAAGATGTTTCGTTTCTCATCCAAGAAGCTTCTTTGGTTCTGACTGTCGGAACCGAAGAAACTTCTTGGATGAGAAGCGAAACGTCTTCAAGAAAAAAACAAAGTCCAGTTGCCTTTCGATAAAGCACCTTTGCGACTTGTCCATCCTTTGTGAAGGTCAAAGTTCATGGGAGAATTTCTTCAGCAACACTGTGTTGGTCACTCTTGTTCATAGGTGGTCCATTACCAAACAGTTGGAGATACAGTGTCCTCTCCACGGGAACCCTGCGGATGGTCGAAGTGTCCCTTCATGATCAAGGCCATTATGAGTGCCATGCTATCAATGCAGTTGGAGCCCAGAGATTTTCTGCGAGCCTCAAGGTCACCCCACGTGGTAAGTGTACACGCAAAAGTCTTCATGATCTCATCTTCCCCAGCCAATTGGTTTCCTTCTACCCTTTACTGAAAGATCCATATAGGCACAGAAGAAGCAAAGCGAGTTCTACAGCTTCCTGTGGAAAACAGCACAGGTAAATTCCCCTTTTCCCCCGTTAACCCTCCCTCCCACCCACTATCCATTGTCCATCAATCCAACACGTTCTTCATGTTTTGAGAAACAGTCCACACCGTTGGAAAAGTTATCAGAACGTGACCTTGAAGTGTAGGAACTTTCCCAGGCTCAGCCTGGTTCACGTAAATTCCCCCAGTCCCTCCCAATTCCCCGAAGAATTCCACCCTCTCCCTTCTGTTCCTGTTGTGAAGCTGCGAGAAGAATTGCAGGTACTGATAGAATCCGAGTCGGCCTTGAAATTGGTCTTCCCCAACCTAGTGTTCTCCAGAGTGTTTGCAGTTCAACAACGGTCATGGCCAACCCATCTGGAAGACATGTCTTCCCTTAACTTCTATTCCCCAATTAAATGCAGAATACAGTATAACAGAGTTGGAAGGGACCCCGGAGGTCTTCTAGTCCAACCCCCTGCTCTAGCAGGAGACCCTGCCTACACCATTCCAGACAAATGGCTGTCCAGTCTCTTCTTAAAAGCCTCCAGTGATGGAGCACCCACAACCTCTGGAGACCAGTCATTCCATTGGTTAAACCTGACTCTGTGCTTTCACCCCCCCCCCGTCTTTCCTAAACAGTTATGCCCGTATTTCTTCATCCACCTCNCCCCCCCCCCCGTCTTTCCTAAACAGTTATGCCCGTATTTCTTCATCCACCTCAAGATACGGTTGCAGAAGTCGGCCAAGACATTGAGATCCCTTGTATCGCCCAAGGGAACCCACAGCCAACGATAACATGGGCAAAGGTCAGATGGTTTATCACTTAACACAAACAGGCTTAACATAAGCCTTTCCTGTCGGGCTGGGGGACATCGAATGTGTGGGCTTCTGATGTTAAATGGGAATGTCTTATTTTGAAGGAGGAGCAAATTCTGTTTGCCTCTCTATTTTATTTATTTAAATTATATCCCGCCCTTTATTGCTTTTATAAACAACTCAAGGCAGCAAACATATCTAATTCTCCTCCTTCATCCTATTGTCTCCACAACAACAATCCTGTGAGGTGGGTTGGGCTGAGAGAGAGAGGGACTGGGCCCAAGTCATCTAGCCAGTTTTGGTGCCTGAGGCAGGACCAGAACTCACAAGTCTTCTGTGATTGGCTTAGAGTCACCCAATCAGATTTCATGCCTAAGGTGGGACTAGAACTCACATTCTCCTGGTTTCTAGCTTGGTGCCTTCGGAAATGCTGGCTGAGGAATTCTGGGAGTTGAAGTCCACCCATTTTAAAGCTGTAGAGGTTAAGAAATACTGATATAGAGGTAATCTTTGACTTACGACCCCAGTTGAGCCAACATTTCTGTAGCTAAACCAGACAATTAAGCACATTTTGGCCCATTTTATGACAGTTCTTGCCTTCACTGATATTGCAAAAAGTCTGGAAGGATTGCACATTAAATCTGGATAGGACACCACCAGGAAATCCTGGGGCTGTTTTTTAGATTAGGGAAAAGAAAGAAAGGTGTAGGAGATATGCAATATATTTTATTTCATTTTTGTCAAGAAAATGAAAGCCTCTGTGATGACCCAGGGTGGGATACAAAATAAATAGTCAGGAAAAACAAGTAAAGCCCCTTTTATTCCTTCACTTTGCTTCCAAGCTCCAAATATCCTTGATTGGAGACAAAAAAAATTCCCATACAAGCAGGTACAAGAAGGAGGAAATGCTGTTTAAACTAAAAATGCCTATAAATTATAAAGAGTAAAAAACAACACAAACTAAGCAAGATAAAGGCTTGAAGATGTCCACAGATATCAGAACACATTGGGAAAGATGCCAAACTCAAAGAGGAACAATAAACTAGAGATATTTCCATGCTTTGTTCCCAGCATTCACCCGTACGCATGTCCGTTCTCTTATCCAGTTGTCACAGCTGCAGCCCATGAAGAGGATCAAGGCCCTTTCCTCCCCCACAGACCATGTGTCTCCTTTATCCTCTCCTCCCTGCATGCCCTAAGATGGAGAGGGGATGGGCCTGGGTCCTCCTCTGACTGCTGAGCCAGCCTCTGTCCTTCCCCAGCCTCCTCCACAACCTCCGGAGCCACACTTCCACTCCCTGTCACCTGTTCCTCCTCTCCCTCAGAGTCAGTCTCCACCAGGGGCATGACAGCGTCTATATAATTAAATATTAAAAATTGTCCATGTAAGTTAAGTTTGCTTCAAAGGAAGACCCAAAATTTCTGTTGTTAAGTGAGTCATTTGTTAAGTGAGTTTTGTTCTATGTTATGACATTTCTTGCCATGGTTGTTCAGTAAATCACTGTAGCTATTAAGTTTGTGACACTGTTGTTAAGTGAATCCAGATCCCCCATTGACTTTGCTTGTCAGAAGGATGCAAAAGGGGATTGCTTTAGCCCGGGACAATGCAATCATCATCAATACAGGTCAGTTGCCAACCTCTGAATGTTGATCACGTGACCATGGGGATGCTGCAATGGTCGTAAATTTGAAAAATGGTCATAAGTCACTTTTTTCCAGTACTGTTGTAACCTTGAACGGCCACTAAACAAACGGTTGTAAATCAAGGACTGTCTGTAATGCATGGTATTTTTGTGCTTCTTGAATATACAGTACCTTTAGTGACATCTATTGGTCACATTCAGGAAACCCAGTTGCCGGTGTGTCAGAGCTGCACAACCTGGCTGTTTTAAAGTTGCTGCTGTTAACCCTAGCCCTAACCCAGTGGTGGGATTCTACTGGTTCAGCCCGGTTCACACGAACCGGTAGTAAAAAATGCTACCAGTTGGTTAGACTAAACCGGTGTTTCTTTTTGTTATTTCCTCCCGACACACAGCTGTTCCAATGACCAGCTGTGCCAGGATTCCCCCTTGCTGTCTTACTGCTTTGTCCACTTTTGCTCTTGGGAGCAAAAATGCTCCTCCAGGAGGCTTCCTGAGGCCCAGGCAGCAAAAGAAAAAATGGACTGCTGGGGGCATACACACAAAAAAGAAGCCATGCCCACCCAGTCCCAAGGCCACGTCCACCTAGCCACATCCACAGAACCAGTATCAAAATATTTGCATCCCACCCATGCCCTAACCCTAACCTCTTGTTTCAGTTTAATGACTTGGGACACACTTATGCAAGCTGAAATCAGTGAGGGCTAGTCCCTTGCCATCCTGGACTGATTTTGCGAAAAGTCTGGTAGGATTGCACATTAAACCTGGATAGGACACCAACAGGAAATTCCGCGGCTGCTTTTTAGACACGGAAGAGAAAGAAGAGCTTGGAAGATAAGCATTGATATGCAAGAAAATGAAAGTATATAATTAAATTTTAAAAGTATCCCTGTAAGTTGTGTTTGGCTCAGAGGAAGACAGGTCTGGCCAGAGTTATCAGTTCAAGACTCCATATTATCTCAAGATTGGAGCCAAGAGGGTCCCAAAAATAATTTTATTGGGTTTATTTTTAAAACATTTATATGGCCACCCATTTTATACAGGTAGTCCTTGACTGACAACAATTCATTTAGTGACCGTTCAAAGTTACAACAGCACTGAAAAAAGTGGCTTTTGACATTTTTCACACTTACGACCTTTGTAGCACCCCACCCCCTGTGATCAATATTCAGATGTTTGGCAAGTGATTCATACCAATGACCATTGCTGTGTCCTAGGGTCACATGATCCCCTTTGGTGACCTTCTCACAAACAAAGTCAATGGAGAAGCCAGATTCACTTAACAACTGGATTACTATTCACTGCAGTGATTCACTTAACAACTGTGGCAAGGAAGGTCGTAAAATGGGACAAAACTCACTTTAACAAGTGTCTCATTTAGCCAGAGAAATCTTGGGCTCAATTGTGATTGTAAGTTGAGGGCTACTTATAATTTATACTTGGTTGATGTAATACATTAAACTGAGCTTGTGGCTCTAATTGCAGGTGGCATTTTGACTTTTTTGACCTTGGTGGATGACTATGAACCAGATCGTGGTCTCCCCACCAGACCAAATTCTATTCATGCTCCGGATTCTTTCCTTTTTTCTACCCCAGGACAGGATTCAGATCACAGAGAGTGGCAAGTTCCACATCAGCCAGGAAGGTACTTTATCCATCCGAGATTTGGGGCTGGCAGATCAAGGACAATACGAATGTATAGCCAGGAGTAGCTCTGGGTTAACTTCCAGGGCCATGCAGCTAACCATCATTGGTAAGAGAAAAAGAGGCCTCCTTCCTTCAAAACCGATTCTATTTCATTTTTACCTAGAAGGGAAGGTAGGAAGGAGATTTCTACTGCCCTTGTAACATCCTGCCAAGGAGAGGGAGCATCAAAATGTTAAGAGCGTGGCAGATGGAGGTAGAAATAAGAATGCACACCTTTATATGAAGCAATAGTTAAATGAAAAGATTGGACGTTTGTTAGGAATATAAGTCACCTAACAGCTATTTGGGTTGGAAATATATAAACCAGGATAGACATTTTAGTACTACCGTGTTTCTCCAATTAATACAGCCTCTACCAGTAGGAAGCCCAGCATGATTTCTAGGCATGAGGTGAAATTAAGCCCCGCCCCAAAATTTAGGCCTATTTAAACCATGCTTTTCCCTGCCATTTCTCACATCGTTCGTGAAACTACACAAGGTGAAGAGAAATGGGTGGGGGGGACGGGGAGAAAACTTGCCTTTAGGAGTGCCCTGCAGGTAGCCTAGGCTGGAATCCCCGATAGCCGATAGAAGCTTCCTGAAGGCAGAGTCCTCAGCTGCTTCAGGGTGTGGCATGGCTACCCATATCCCCTCGCCTTTAAGCAGTCTCTTTCGGGCGATGGAAGCTCCCCAAGTGCAGTCACCAGCTACTTTGATCAGCCGGTAGAAACGGCCTCGCAGTAAGGGGAGTGTGTGTGTGTGTGTGTGTGCGTTCGCCCCAAGGCCGCTTCTAACCAGCCGATCGAAGTGGCTGTTGACTGCATTTGGGGAGTTTCCATCACCCGAAAGAGACCGCCTAAAGGCGAGGAGACACGGGCAGCCACGCCACACCCTGAAGCAGCTGGGGACTCTGCTTCGGGGAAGCTTTCGTCAGCCGATAGAAGCGGCCTCGTGGTGAGGTACATGCATTATGGGTTGCTCTAGGTGGGGGAGGAAATTAAGTCACCCCTGAAAAGATTGGCCTAGACGTTTTTTCAGGGGTCAAAAAAAATAAGTCCCAGCCTTATTTTGTGAGAAACACGGTATGTCTTTAAGATATTGCAAAAACTGCAATAGAGTGTGGTTTTGCAAATGGCCATAAGATGGAGCCAAAACCTGTTTGTTTAGTCTCAGAAATCTCAGAAGATAGTGTGAGTGAGTCTCTGTTTCCTTCTGCTGGAGAGATTTTGCCGTTCCTCCACTTTTCCCTAATTGACTGTTATTCTTGGATTTTATGTAAGTCTGTTACTGAACTGTTTTTGATACTGGACTTTGATATTGCATTATCCCTGGACTGAAAACTGACTGCTTACCAGTGAATGACTTGGACTGTTGGATTTGCTTAAATGTTTATTGAAAGTAAAAACCTACATTAACTGTACAGTGTATCTGTGTGCTGTGTGTGTATTATTCAAACATTTCTCTCACTACGTCTCCCTGTATGCACTCATTCTCCTAACAGGGAATTACCTCAAACACTGTTGTAAGAGGGTACTGTATTATTAGGTATTTTTAAATAATAGGAAGAGTGATACTTGAACAACGTATTGTGACTTTAAACCACCAAATAATGAATGACTATGTCTTAATGTAAACATGTGTATTAATACTAGGATTAGCAATGGACCTGGTTAGGAGCAAGAATAGAGGTAGAAATAAGAAATAGGGAGAATATTAGCAGTTATAATTTTTGTATAACAGAATTTAAGTAATAATTTGATAGAAAAGATCAGAGGTTGAAAGATGGTATTACCACATGTGCTTATATTGTTGGCATTAAAATGGAACATTGGAATATTGAATGACTCCAAAAATACCCCATGTATATTATTAATACTAGGATTATATGTTCGATTAATATAACAACTATTATGATTATCTTTATTGATGTTTGTATCAGAATGAATTACACCCATGTAGTGATATTGATGTACACTTAAAAATAATAAAAATCTAATAAAACTTGGGAAAAAAATATGTTAAGAGCATGGCCAACAAGGTAACTGAAGACCTGCCCTTTTTTAAAAACCTGCATTGTAAGTGATTGTGCACAAAAAGAAGCAGGGCTTTGATTGTATGACTGTGGTTATCTTTCACATTAAGATCACGTGAACACAAATTACAATTTTGCCGTAGTCTTCTCCATTAACTGTTTGTTTCAAAGGGAGATCACGTGACCATGAGATGCTAGGTTGGCTATAAATGCAAGAATTGGTTGCCAAGTTGTTTTTTATTCAACGGTTGTAATGTTGAACAGCCATTGCACCAGGCATTCAGTAAGCAAGGGGTACCTGCTTTATCTACAACAGGGATCTTCCAACTTGACAGCTTTAAGACTTATGGACTTCAACTCCCAGAATTCCTCCTNGTAAGCAAGGGGTACCTGCTTTATCTACAACAGGGATCTTCCAACTTGACAGCTTTAAGACTTATGGACTTCAACTCCCAGAATTCCTCCTCTAGTCATGTTAACTCAGGAATTCTGGGAGTTGAAGTTGTTGAGATGCTAGTCAAATGAGCCCTTCCTTAATGTTAATGAACCCATTAAACTAATTACGGTCTTATTCTTTTCTTTTTCTCACCGGGAAAACAAAGCCACAAACATCAGAAGGAGCGGGGATACCTTTGTAGCCACCTCCATCCAGGAAGCCATCAGCAGCGTGGATTTCGCCATCAATTCGACACGCACTGAACTGTTCAGCAAGTAAGACTATCGGGAATTTCATTCACATTGAACTTGATTTGATCTAGGTTGCCCACTCAAATCTGTCCATTGTTGTGCAATTAAGGAGCTTTCATCATGTCTCCTGACTGCTAGTTGGTGGTCATCAATGCGTTGTTAGTGTTTTTCTTGCCTGTCCTACATAGAGGTTGTTACAATCCCTTCTAAGCATCTTCTAAGCACTGAAGGTTTACCTAGTTGGGTAATGAAATGTCTGCAAGCAAATAAACAAGCTCAGATAGCACCAAAGACACCACAGTCCTTCTCCTCCTCTCCTCCTCCTTCTTTTTCTCCTTATCTCTGCAAATACCCCCCTTCCAGCACTTATGAAGTTATATAGTTGGGAAACATCTACAAGAAAACAACCAAGTTCAGAGAGCACCAAGGACCCCACCATTGAACACTGAACTACAGATATTCCCTTTTTTTCCATGAGTTTTTTATATTTACAATAAATCCATCTTTCATTTAAGGAGTGTGTCGACTGGATATTCTATTGGTAACTGTCCAACTATGAACAAAGTCTGCACTACTATTACTATTAATTTTCTCATCACTCCTTATCACCCATCCTCTCCCACTTGTGACTGTGTGACTGTAACCTTGTCGCTTGTATCCTTACGTTTTATACTGACTGTTTCCTAGTATGATTTGATTGCTTATTGTACCTTATGACTATCATTAAGTGTGGTACCTGGTGATTCTTGACGAATGTATCTTTTCTTTTATGTACACTGAGAGCATTTACACCAAGATTCCTTGTGTGCGCAATCACACTTGGCCAATAAAGAATTCTATCCTATCCTATCCTATACTATACTATACTATCCTATTCTATTCTATTCTTATTGTACCCTATGACTATCATTAAGTGTTGGACCTGATGATTCTTGATTCTTGACGAATGTATCTTTTCTTTTATGTACACGGAGAGCATTTGCACCAAGAAAAATTCCTTGTGTATCCAATCACATTTGGCCAATAAAAGAATTCTATTCTATTCTATTCTATTCTATTCTATTCTATTCTATTCTATTCTATTCTTATTGTACCCTATGAGTATCATGAAGTGTTGGACCTGATGATTCTTGACTCTTGACGAATATATATTTTCTTTTAGGCACACTGAAAGCATTTGCACCAAGAAAAATTCCTTGTGTGTCCAATCACACTTGGCCAATAGAGAATTCTATTCTATTCAACCAATCAGGAATGTAATTGGGGAAAAAATATAACAATTCAGAAACCAAAGTTTGCAAGATATGACTAAAAGAATCATGTTCTGTCCCTCCCCAAACAGGAGACCCAAAACACCAAATGAATTGCTGGCCCTTTTCAGATATCCACGGGACCCCTATACCATCGAGACGGCTCGGGCTGGAGAAATCTTTGAAAGAACCCTGCAGCTCATTCAGGATCACGTGCAGCAAGGATTATTTGTGGACATGAATGGAACAGGTATAATGTGGAAAATTGCCCCTGCATTTTTTAGTCATAAGAATAAATTCCAGGACAGAAAAAAACTGATTTAGTTTTTTCTTGCAAAGTGGTTAGCAGGAGCACCAGAGCTTCCTGCAAAAATTTAGCAGGCATTTCCTATATTCTAGGCACCCTTCATTGGAGTCTTAGGCTGTTAAAATTATCCCATTATGAAATCTGGAAAGCCGTTTTTTAAAAAAGATAAATTACATCATTCAATATTGAATGGCTGCATTCCAAACCTCTAGAGACCTAGTACAGGTAGTCCTCAACTTACAAACCTTTCATTTAGTGACTATTCAAAGTTATAACAGCCCTGAAAAATAATGACTTACGATCATTTTTCACATAATCATTGCAACATCCCCATGGTCACATGATCAAAATTTGGAAGCTTGGCAACTGACTCATATTTATGACTTTTCCAGCGTCATGTAATCAATTTTTGCAATCTTCTGGCAAGCAACACCAACAGGGTAAGCAGATTCACTTAACACCCATGTTAGTAACTTAACAACTGCAGTGATTCATTTAACTGCTGTGGCTGGAAAGGTGGTAAAATGGAGCAAAGCTCACTTAACAACTGTCTTGCTTAGCTACAGAAATGTTTGGCTCAATTGTGGTCATAAATTGATAAATTATGCCTGGAATAGACATAGATGGATCTGTTGGTAGCATCTCATCAGTGGTGGGATTCAATTTTTTTTACTACCGGTTCTGTGGTCGTGGCTTGGTAGGCGTGGCAGGGGAAGGATACTGTAAAATCCCCATTCCCTCCCCATCCCACTAACCTGCTTTCCAGCTCTGTTCTCCTCTGCAGGGCAACAAAAGGAGACCCAGCCGATCAGCTGGGTCTCAGGAAGCAGAGAATAGTTGGGGGCTGCCCAATCAGAGGTGGTATTCTGAACTACTCAAAATTTCTGCTACCAGTTCTCCGAACTTCTCAAAATTTCCGCTAGCAGTTCTCCAGAATTGGTCAGAACCTGCTGAATGTCACCTCTACATCTCATACACTCACACAGCCCAGAAGCTGGGAAGAAACACTGCGAACCACTGAAAGAGATGCTGCCTTCATGAACTTACTCTTCATGAGTGCAAGAAATTATTTTCCTTCGTGTCATCCTGGCCTACCCCCTTCGCCAGATAAGGAACAGTGCTGGACTTGGCAGTAAAGTTAAGCAGATTGCAGAATGTAGAAGGTTAGAAAGTGGGAGGCAATGAGTTCAAGTCCCACCTTAAAATGAAAGCCAACTGGGTGACTTTGAGCCAATCACAAAGAGATGGTGAGTTCTAGTCCCGCCTTGAAAGCCAGCTGATTAACTTTGGGCCAGTCCCTCTCTCCCAGCCCAGTTCATCTCATGGAGTTGTGGGGACAATAGGATGAAGAAGGTGTGTTAGATATGTTTACCACCTTGAGTGAGTTATTTGTAAAAAATAATGAAGGCAGGAAACATTTATTATTTATTACATTTATTACATTTATTGTTTATTACAAATGTAGTTCATCCACTTTGATTCTAATTCTAACTCCAATTGAACATTTTAACCTTGGCTTGCAGGCTATCGCTACAATGACCTAGTTTCCCCGCACTACCTGAACATGATTGCCAACTTATCAGGCTGTTCCGCCCACCGCCGCACCCCCAACTGCTCCGACATCTGCTTCCACAAGAAGTACAGAACCCATGATGGGTCTTGCAATAACCTCCAGCACCCCATGTGGGGTGCATCCCTCACGGCCTTCCAACGGCTATTGAAGCCCGCTTACCAAAACGGCTTTAACCTCCCTCGGGGTTTCTCCTTGGCAGAAGATTCCAGGGATCTCCCCCTTCCTCTGCCTCGCTTGGTCTCGACCGCCCTGATTGGCACAGAAACCATCACCCTAGATGACCAGTTCACTCACATGCTTATGCAGTGGGGGCAGTTTCTGGATCACGACTTGGACCAGACAGTGGCCGCGATCAGCATGGCGCGTTTCTCGGATGGGGCATCATGCAGTCAAGTGTGCACCAACGATCCCCCTTGCTTCTCCATTATGATCCCCAAGAATGACCCCCGGGTACGCCAAGGACGGTGCATGTTCTTTGTGCGTTCCAGCCCCGTGTGTGGCAGTGGGATGACCTCCCTGCTGTTGAACTCAGTCTACCCCCGGGAGCAGATCAACCACCTCACCTCCTTCATCGACGCTTCCAATGTCTATGGCAGCACCGAACAGGAGTCTCTCGAACTGCGGAATCTCAGTAACCACAACGGGCTTCTGAAGTCAGGCCAGGTGGCTCTGAGTTCAGGAAAACCCCTCCTGCCTTTCGCCACTGGGCCACCAACTGAGTGCATGCGGGATGAAAGTGAAAGTCCAGTGCCATGTTTCTTGGCTGGGGATCATCGGGCCAATGAGCAACTGGGATTGACTTCCATGCACACCTTGTGGTTCCGCGAGCATAATCGGGTGGCCATGGAGCTCCAGTCTTTGAACCCTCACTGGGATGGGGATACTATTTATCATGAGGCTCGCAAGATTGTGGGAGCCCTGATGCAGCACATCACCTACTCCCACTGGCTTCCCAAGATCTTTGGAGAAGCTGGGATGAAGGTCATGGGAGATTACAAAGGCTATGATCCCACCACCAATGCTGGCATCTTGAATGTTTTTGCCACCGCGGCTTTTCGCTTCGGCCACACCCTCATCCATCCGCAACTTTACCGACTGAATGAAACTTTCAAGCCCATCCGGCAAGGCCATGTCCCACTTCACAAGGCGTTCTTCTCCCCATTCAGGATCACCCAGGAGGGTGGCATTGATCCCCTTCTGCGTGGGCTTTTTGGGATGCCTGGGAAAATGCGGGTGCCTTCTGAACTCCTCAATATGGAGCTGACTGAGAAGCTGTTTTCAATGGTGCACTCAATATCCCTGGACCTAGCAGCCATCAATATCCAGAGAGGACGCGATCATGGTATCCCTCCTTATAATGACTTCCGGGTCTTCTGCAACCTCACCTCTGCTCAAGAGTTTGATGACCTCAGGAATGAAATTAAAAATCTGGAGATCAGGGAGAAACTCAGGAGGTATGGGAGCATGGACAATGAAGTCTCCATCTCCCTTCTCCTTCTTACTCTGTGTCTCCATCTCCTTTCTTCTCCTTCTCCTCTTCCCTCTCTATCTCTTCTCCTTCTCCATTCAAGTTGTTGTGTCAATGCTTTTCCAATATCAGTCTCCCAGCCTAATATCCCAAGCAAGATATCTTTCCAATATCGTGCTAGGTTTACCTGTTATGACTTCTTAAAGCTGAAACCTTCCCTTCTCTTGTCTCTTCTTGAAAGATACAAATTTCATCCCCATAAAAATCCTAGCTGTTTTTCACTGAATCTGCACCATGTCTCTTAATCTATTTTCTCCTCCACTCCTGCAGTTTATATGGAATTACAAAGAATATTGACCTCTTTCCAGCCTTGATGGTAGAAGATCTTCTCCCAGGAACCAGAGTAGGGCCAACACTCATGTGCTTATTGGTGACCCAGTTCAGAAGACTCCGAGATGGAGACAGGTAATTCCCATTTTTTCCTCAGAAACAAGTCCCTCTGCCAGCTTCTTCAGGCTTGCAGGCAGCAGATGAACTAGAAGTCAATCTCCATCAACTTTGCCAGAAAGATCATGCTAGTTGGCTTTCAGTCCAGAATAACAATTATAAACAAAACACAGTATTTGGTGATTTTATTTATTGTTAAATCCCATATACCAGATTGTCTTTCCCCCATTTCCTTGGGAAATCTGTTGTTTTGATCGAGGCTCACCAGCCCTGGCAAAGAGCGTGTTTTACATTAGTCATCTCCTATTTGATGAGATTCCATTTGTTCTTGGCAATATAGAGCCTAGCATATCTAGAGGGGAAAAATGGTGCTCCTTTAAGCCTAAAATTAACTGACACCCTCAAATAGACACTCTCTCTCCTTTGTGACTACAGAAACCCCACCCCCATCTATGACCCCCATCTGTGACCTCCATCTATGACCCCCATCTATGAACTCCAGAATTATTCAAGATCAGAATGTTGACATTGTGTTATCTTCTTCTTAGTAAATAAACCCTCAAAATAAAGATGTTACACAATAGGTAGTTTACCATACTTGTGAGCAGCGGCAAAATAGATTATACTACATCAGGACCCCTGCAGGGTAGAGAGCATTTAAAGAAAATTAAAAGGCAGACATTACTGTCCATCCGAATAGGTGAAGGCTGATGGAGAAGGGATAGTAACATCTCATAGCTGATTCAAATTCTTTTTAAACATTTTAGCTCAGCCCTCTCTAGGGATTTTAACTATCACTGGCAAATAGGGGGAAATGTTGCCTCTCTCTCTGTCAATTCAAGCTTGGCCTGAAGTTCTCCAGATGTTCCATATCCTCACCTTTTTGCTTCTCTCCACTAGATTTTGGTATGAAAACCCAGGTGTGTTCACTTCAGCCCAGCTCACACAAATCAAGCAGGGATCCCTGGCCCGCATCATCTGTGACAACAGCGACCACATCCAGCATCTCCAGAGGGATGTCTTCCAGGTAGCCTCCTACCCTCAAGGCATGGTGGACTGCAATGAAATTCCTCAGGTGGATCTGCGCTGGTGGAAAGACTGCTGCGAAGGTGAAAAAATCCCAGCAAGGTGACACTTTGCTGGAATAGGTCCAAAAAGTGCCTTGTCAAGCTAAAATCTTTTTTTTTTTAAAGCTAATTTTGTGGGGTCCTGGATGCTCTCTGAGTTTGGTTATTTTCTTGCAGACCTTTCATTATCCAGGAAGCCTTAACAGCAGCGGGGCTGCAAGGGAGTGGGGTTTGTGGGAGGGGGAGGACTGTGGGTTCCCTGGTGTTTTTTGAGTTTTGATTTTTTTCTTGCAGACATTTTGTTCCTCAATTGGCTTGGGAGATGGGGGAGGGGCAGAGATTGTTACATAAATAATGATCTGTTACCAACATCCACTGTTTCTGGGGCCCTGCCTTTGATCTCTTAAAAGTGGGAAACAATTCATATATGTTCATCCAGAGGATGGAAGCGATGGCCTGCTTCAACATGGAGAAGAAAGGCCTGATGATATATAGTACTGGTAGCTCAGCCATGGGCTTCGTAAGAAGAAAACAAGAATGGACTTCCAGCTGAACTTCCTCCGCCTTTGGGCAAGGTCTGTGATCGTCCATGGCTTTGCTTCGAGCTCTCCTCGTCGGAGGGCCACAATCAAAGCCAGAACCACCCTAAAGGGGGGGTGAAGAAAGGGGGATCACCTAACAGGTATGGAAAGCCCCCTCATCCGAAGACGAGCTGTAGTAACAGTCAAAATGGCTGCCATGAAGACAGGGTCAGTCTGGAACCTAAGACTGTGCAGGAGTGAAGAGTTGATGGTGTGTGAACTGGGTGAAAATATTTCTGAACTTCAAAAGATAACACCAATTAAAATATCAGGAAAGAGAACTCACAAGGATTGGGAATTGGCGACGACCTAGAATTAGAAAAGAATACAAAGAGCTAATTTTAAAAAACAAATGGAAGGGAAATAAATTAAAGGAAGATAATTTCTTAAAAGAATATTTGAAAATTGGAACTGGTGATTGCACAGGATTTGGCACTGGATAGGCATTATTTAAAATGCTGTAACTGACTGAGAAAACAAAAGAATATAAAACTAATATTTGGAAATATTGGCGAATTTGACTAAAGACAAAAGGAACGGAAAAAAAGGTGGAAAGTGCAAACACACAAGAACACCACCTGCTGTTTAAAGAAAAATCCTGTAAATCCCTAAAGGCTTGTGTGACCTATTTAAAGAGAAACTTAAAGGAAAAATAAAAAGAACTGTATTTTTAACAGACTCCAGAAAACCAGAACATTAAACTTAAATTGGTGGAGCAATATATGAAGATACATACTTGGATTATTGAAAAGAAATAGATTGATTGACTTTGGGACATAAAGATTTCATGATATTGGACTTATAGATTGAAAAAGGACACTGGTTCAAACAAAGACTATGGGACAATTGGATAATTGGACATAAAAAATAAAATAAAGAGAAGTGAAGTGGTGTTGGAACTTCAAGCCGTAAAAGAAATGATGAACAGAAGCCTTAAGGACATTTTGAGTAAAATACAGAGCATGGAAGAAAACCTAGAAATGGAGATGCAAACTACAGAAGGAAAACAAGAAATGCAGGAGAAGGAGTTAAACAGAAGAGAAACCAGCAAAACAGAGCAGAGGGAACAACAAAC
This sequence comes from Laticauda laticaudata, assembly GCA_004320025.1. Classification (NCBI taxonomy): domain Eukaryota; kingdom Metazoa; phylum Chordata; class Lepidosauria; order Squamata; family Elapidae; genus Laticauda; species Laticauda laticaudata. The sequence continues at coordinate 27,174 of BHFT01046569.1, forward strand.
AAAATGAAAGGATAAAAAGGAAATAAAATGCTAGTCTCCTGGCTGTCATAGTGGCTGTTACAGACTCTTCCACCACTGATGATGTTGCTTAGTTGGGTAAAGAAATGTCTGTAAAAAAAAAACAAAAAAGCTCAGAAACCAGGCACTTATGAATTTTTCAAAGGTTTTCAAATTCTTCTTCTTGCCCTAGATTGCAACAGAAGGGGTCAATTAAGGGCTCTCTCGCAGCAGTTCCGAAACAAAAGATCATCCAACTTCAGCTATCCAGAAGAAAAGCCATCCAAGGCCATCTTAGGACAACCAAGGTATCTTTCTCAGCTTCTTCTTGCACTTATGTAGCTAAGATTCAATAGACTCTTCTTAAAAGCTCATCCTCTGTGTAGACTTCAACTCGCAGAATCCCCCAGTCAAATGAAGCAGCCAGTTGAGAAACATTGGACTAAGACTACCAGATGTAGTTTGAGAAATTCCACATGATTGCAGTATAGTCCAGTGGTTATTATTTTAGTAGTTAAGGCACCAGGCTAGTAACCAGGAGATTGGAGTTCTAGTACCACCTTAGGCATGAAAACCAGCTGAGTGACCTTGGGCTAATCCTTCTCTCTCACCCCAATCCACTTCACAGGTTGTTTTTTGTAGGGAAAATAGAGTGAGGAAGTAGAATTATGAATGTTAACTGCCTTGAGCTATTAATAAAAATAAGAAAGTGGGTAGAGTAGAGTAGAATAGAATAGAATATGAATAAAATTATTGACCAAGTGTGATTAGACACACAAGGGATAAAAATCTAAAAATAAGATTAAAATTGCAAAGGGTTAGCATTTTCTTCAACCTTTCCTTTCACCTAATAATCATTTGGTTGCTCTAAGCAGGATATCTCTCCCCTAAGTTTACCTGAAACTCCCACATAAACACTCACTCCCACACACCTGTGCACTCCAGCAAAGTTCTACTCTTGCTTTTATTCACTTCTTGTTAGGGTGGAGGAATCACATTTCAACCCGGAAGAAGAACTCAGATCTTTAGTGAAGGAACTTGAGCAAACTATCTTTTCTCTTCGGAAACAGGTACCGGGGTGGGGAGATCTCGGTTATATCATCTGCTGTTCAATGTTCTTGACATTTGTGAGGGATTATTGTTGTTATTTCTTCTGTGAAGTCCATCCAAACCTCTTATGGAATCTGAAGCTTCTGTAAGCCATCCAGAGTTGCTTTAAAAAGGAGATATAAATTTAATAAATAAATAATGTTGGTAACATTTTTTATGAATGGTATTTTATATTTCTGGCTTTGCTCACCCTTATGATTTGGACAAAGCAAAAACCTTGCCAATGATGATTTTCCAAATCACGATGATTTGCCAAATCTTACCATTATATTTGTGGGACTCAAATCAATCAATCCATCAGGTTATCTCTACTGAAGCCTTTCTCAATCTTTTACTCTCTTGGCGTCTTAAACTGAACTTTCCATCATACTATAAGGCAGGCCATTGTGGCAACAGTCTATCGTAGGAGTGTCAAACTCACATCGTCACATCTTCATCACATGACCCATCACTTTTGTTAAACCGAGGGTGGGCATGACCAGCATGTGATGCATCCAGCCTGTGGGCTGAGAGTTTGACATCTCAGATCTAATATCTTTGAAGGACACTAAATTAAGAATCACTGCCATGTTCATTGCTTCCCACCTGATACTAATCTATTAATCGCTCTCCTGATTTTCTTTGCTGCTAGGTCATTGGCTTGGAAGGTCAACTGAGAAGACACCAAAGAATCCTTGCTATCAAATATGGCCGGCATCAAGAGAATGGAGCAAAGGAGAAAAAAAGATGACCTCATTTAGGTGCTGCTTGAGTGAGAGGACAATCTGTGGGTGAAAGAAGGAAGGCCGGTTTGAGGAATGTTTTTTGGAGCAGGGCTAAGAGCATTGGTATCCAGAGATGAGACAAATGGTGATTCAGGAATCAAATGACTCAATTTATGCACTTCTAACACCCAATGGTGCAATGGACATAATCATTTCATTGATGGCATGACATCAGAATTCCTGTATTGCCATGTTGATATCATTGTGGCTTATAAAAGACATCAGTTCTTAAGAGTACTACTTGGATTGCAAGACTCACTTCTGAGCAGCTGGTCTTTCCTAAGCCATGTACCTATCTCTGTTTCTAAAAAGAAAAAATCTTGTATGGTATTATTAGTGTTAAAATAGCAGAAATACTGACAGGCAGATCCAATGATGGTCATTTTTCAGCCTGAGCTTTGTTTTCAGGGGAAAAGTAAGAAGGTCAAGACTCCCGCAAGTAAATCTTAATCCTTAATGACTTAATGGACATATCCATGTAGTTTTCTTTATGTCACAATGGAGGTGGTTTGCTATGGCCTTGGGATATTTTTTTCAGCTTTCCTGTTTAGTTTGCAGATCTGGGATTTCTTGATGGTGTCATATTAAAATGTCCAAAATATGTAACCCTGTGTAGCATTTCGATATCAGCCAAAGTCAAACTAAAGATTTCCACCTTCTGAGATACCTTCAAATTAAGCTTGATCCCTGGTGGATTCATGGATTCATCCATGTTATTTTCTGGGTGATAATATGGAAGTGATTTGTGTTGGCAATGACCTATTGCAGCATGAGTGTTATTTACTTCCCACTTAATCCACAACGATGGTTTTCTCTGACGGCTTCCGGTTAAAGTACTAACTAGACCCGACTTTACCATATTTAGGTTTTAATCCTAGATCACATTGCCTATATGTTGCTACCCATTAAAACTGAATAACAGAATGACATAGTTGGAAGGAACCTTCCAACCTTCCAACTTCACATCTTGAAGAGAGACAAGCCTGTGAGAAAGAAAGACAGAAGATATTCCCTTTTATCTCCTTTATACACAAAAGGACAAAAAGTTAAACTATCAATAGGTCATCCCAAAATGCATTTCAAAAGGCCCACTAGACTTTCTAGTTTTTCTTTGAAGATGTTTCGCTTCTCATCCAAGCAGAAGAAGCCTCTTCCATCGCTTCAGCTAGAACTGTTTTGAATCAGATTTCAGATTAAGATATCTGATGTTCTTTCATTGCATTGAGATGCTTCAGAAAATTCAGTGGTGCTATGCTGTACAGATAGTCCTTGCTTCATGACCACTTTCAGTAACAACGGCACTGAAGGTATGGTACTTAAAACTGATCCTCAAAGTTGTGGCCATCACAGTACCTCTGCAGCCACATAATTGTGCTTCAGAAGCTCAGTGATTGGCCCACACTTCTGTCAGTTTAAAGTTGTCATGTGATCAAGTAAAATCAATGGGGTAGCCAGCAGGAAGTCTGACACAACCACGTTTGTGTTTCAGATACTTAGCAACCAGCTCACACTTCTGACCATTGCAGCATCCCATTGTCATGGGATTCTGATTCACAGCCTTCCCTGCCAGACTTCCAACAACCAAAGTAAATGGGGAAGCCAGCAGGAAATTGAATGTTATGGACACATAAGGTCTTTTGTTAATAACCCACACAGTCCTCACTGGGACTGCCACAACTGATAACCCTAAGTGGCATAGTCACATGGTTTTAAACTTATGTGTGAGTTGCTTAACAATGGAGTTTGTTCCTAGTTTGCATCATTAAGTGAAGACATGAATTCTGTTGTAGTTCACAGTGGCCAATATTATATATTTTAGGTAGAGGTTACCTTTGGCTCTTAGGAAAAGAAATCTCCAGAGACAGTTGGTGCTAACATGTGAACATTACACTTGTTCTTTCCAAAACAAATTTTCCTATAATATTTTGCAGAGTTTAAGGAAGCCCAAGAACTTGCAAAAATTATTTTCTATTATCAGATATTTAGGATTATTGAAAAAGAGAATTCACAGAAAAACCATTTATAGGTAGTGATCAATTATCTACCCAAATCTTCAAATTCCAAACTCCTCAGCTATATTGTCTACAATGCACATAGGGTTTTTTTAGTCAACTGTAACTATCCTGCAGATGCTCCATTTAAAATATACCTTTAAACAAGCAGTTTAAATATGGATTTTTGGAGATAATTTTATAACCCTTCATGCGTCTTCCTATTTTTTCCTTTTTTTCTTTGTAAAAAGCCTCAGACTTCCTTCCTATTAGAGCAGTGTCTTTCAATCTCAGCCAAGATGTATGGACTTCGATTCTCAAAATTCCCCAGCGAGTCATGCTGGTTGGGAAATTCTGGGAGTTGGAAGTCCAAGCATCTTAAGAGTTGCTTAATTTGAAAAATATTGTGTAGGGAAGTTGTTATCAACCCACCACACTTACCATGTTGTCCCTCCTTTTTTATATGCTTTCTGTTTTCCATTCTAGTTTTTGAAATCTGGGACTTGGAAAAGTAGACACTATTCTAAAGGGTGATCACAGTAATTGGGATAAAAAACTGATGCTCCTATTGCGGGCTTATTTTCAGTTTATTTTGGGATCATCTCAAAAAGGGAATTTAATTTTTTTCACAGCAGACATAGAATGGCTTGGTGTGTTTCACTGAAATCTTTGTTAAACTCTGGACAGCCTTTTTAATTCCTCTGTCACATTACTCCTCAAAAGAACCATGGTTTGTACTGTGATCATGCAATACACTGGTCATCATGCATCATCACAGTCCACAGATGGCTCTGGATCCAGCAGATTCTTCTCAATTTTGGGAGGGGGGGGAAACTCTATTCATTTCTAATTTTGCTCCAGGAAATTACAAATAAAGCTGTTGTTTTCTTTCTGAACACATTTTGATCCATTTATTTCTCCTGCCTCCTTTTTCCTGGCTATGACTTCCTCCATAAAATTCAGTGTCTCTATTATTTGGAATGTATTACTCTCCTTCAGCAAACCAGCTGTCATTGCAAAATGCAAGCATAGTCAAAGTGATGTGGAAAGAGAAAAATGTGCTAAGTTAATTTTTTCACCTGTTTTAGTTTTTAAGTTTCAAATTCCCAATACTTATAAACCTTATCACCTCTTAAAGATAAGCGAACCTTTTACGAAGCCATCTTGAGCCTTCTTCATATTAACACTTTGCTTTTAATAAAGCTTTCCAACCCTGAATGCGGATCACTCACAAGTTGTTCCTTGATCCATTTTAAATTTTATTTTTACACATGTTTCTTTGGAGATTTCCCCAGTTTATTTCTGGGTTGTGGGACCTGGTTTGATTTTGTTTTCTTTCATCTTGCTTCAATAATAAGCAATTCTCTGTTTGGATTCTTGAAGATCTCTTAACACTGACTAATCCTGTACTGACCGGCTTCATTTGAGTTGTTAGCAAGAATTTGGACTTTATTTTCAATTCCACCCCTTGGTCTCCATTCCACACATTTTCAAAATAGTTCACAGGCACATCCTAAAGTTTCTGCTTTTACCTTATGTCATGTGTTCAAACATTCCCCTTCCTGCTGCATTAAAAATTGGCAAAACTAAGCAAGGTCTCTAAAGCTGGATGAAAAAAGCTACTTTGGAGAGAGGGGTTACATCAGGCACTGAGAAGATACCTGAAAGGAAGCAACTTTGGATACTGTGGCATACATCTGGCTCTCTCTGCTTGCTGCCCATCACCCGTTTGGGAGAGATATGTTCCAGCCAGGATGGAAAGGCTGAAATGAAAGTAGCTCATAGTTGGGGTATATTTACAGAGCCAGAAAGAGAAGATAAAGGGGCTGTTGCTGTTGAAAGTTGGCTTCAGCATGAACTTCTGCTGTTGAAAGGGAAAGACTGATTCTGTCCCACCTTCCTAAGTAATAATAAAAAATGAACTGCAGCACCAGGGATGGGATTCTACCAGTTCACACCTATTCGCTAGAACCGGTTGTTAACATTCTAAGCAGTTTGGAGAACCGGTTGTTAGACGAAATTCCTGGCCTAACCCTGTAAGGAAGGCAGGAAGGAAACATTCTGGTGTTGCTTACAGAAACCGCCTCTCCATTAACCTTTATTACATTCTTGGCAGAACTGGACTTCCTGTGTCAGGAACATCTCTGGAGCGTTTTTCCCCTCCTTTGCTGGTACTTTGCTTGTGTGGAGTGACCATTCAAAGTTACAATGGCACTGAAAAAAGGGACTTATGACCATTTTCACACTTATGACTGTTGCAGCATCCTCACAGTCATGAGAGGCCAGGCAGGGAGATGCATGCCTCAATGTGAGTGATATTGAGTTGGCCACACCCAGCCAATAACATGACCACCAAGCCATGTCCACCCAGTCATATGACCACCAAGCCACGCCCACCATCTCAGCCATACCCACAGAACCGGTTGTTAAAATTTTTGAATCCCACCCATATACAGTACCATTGATTGACTGAATTAAATTTGTGATGATTATACAAGAATGTACAATTGAATACTGTTGCTCTCATATTCCTTTCACAATTTGCAAGATATGGACTCATTTACAGGAAAAATGTGACAATGCAAAACACTTAATAATTTGTAATATAATCTAAATTAAACTGTGAGGTAATACAGAACAGCAAAACTGCTAAACAAACCATAAGAATAATGGAGATAGTAAAATGTTCCTTTATTTAACAATGCTGATAGTAAAATTGAACTGATAGTAAAATTAATTGTGGTTACTATTTACTGACTAGTAATGGAAAGAATAGTAAAATGTTTCAGAAGTTTATATGATCTGGAATATTTCAATTGATGATACAGTCGCTCATGTTGACACACACAATTTGAGATGGCAATGAAGTGTAAGATCCACACACCTGCCTTTTTATGTGTAATTAGGAAGGTATTCAAGGAGTTTCTCATACCTTGAGAAACCTTGGAGCATTTCATCCAGAGCTGAACTGATTTTGCTAGTTACTGAAACATATTAAGGCCCTGTCACATTGGCCGACGCATGCAAAACGTTTGTAAAAAGGACACAGCGAAGGAGAAAATGTTCCATCCGTTGTTATCAGCTCTTAAAAGTGCCCCGAATTTGCATAAGCAGAGCAGACAACAACAGAAAGGAACGGACGGGGGGAGGATGTAGCCAGGATGTAAAGCGGATGCTCCACAGTAGCCTAGCGGATGGAAGTGGATGGAAACGGATGGCACATCCGCAGGGCTTCTGGGGGAGCACAGCGAAACGGACGCTCAGCGGAAAGAGTGGATGCAGAGCGGATGCAGAGCGGATGAAGCGGATGCAGAGCGGAAGCCTAGCAGATGCCTAGCGGATGCCTAGTGAATGCAAAGCGTTCACTGCGCATGTGGGGAGGATGCAATGCGTCAGCCCCGCGGATATAAAGGGAAGCAGCTCGCAAGCAGGTCACCATTCAGAGGAAAGACACTCTGCCAGACACAGCTCAGCCAGCAGCCAGCTAGCCCCAGCCACAGCCAACAACCATGGGGAAGAAGAGAAAGCCTCTGCCATCTGCTTGCCAGCGCTGCGCAAGAGGGACCAGGGCCACCATTCCCACCCCTGGCCTGACTCTGCCTGTCTGCTGTGGGCTTCTGGCGTGCTGGGGCTGACTCTTCTGGCTGTGCTCGAGCTTTTGCTGGCGCAGCTCCTGAGTTCTGGGATTCTGCTGGCTGCCTACTCTGCTGGCACTGTCTCTGTGGCTGAGCTTCTGCTGGTCGGGCACGCTTAGGCGCTCTGCTGGACCGCTCTGCTCTCTGGCGTGCTCTGCTGTGTGCTCTCTCGTGCGTGCTCTATAGCTTCTGCTTGGCTGACTGCGTGCCTGTCCTGCTGGCTGCTGGTGCGTACTCTGCTGCTGCTGATCCTGGTCCTGCTGGTGCTTGTCCGGCACTGCTGCGGTGTTGGTGCTGCTGGCCTGCTGCGTCCTGCTTTGGTGCTACTGTTGTTGTTGCCGCTGCTGCTTTGCTGGTGGTGGTGTGGTGAGGCAGCCCCTACAACCTCGAAGTACCTCTGATGAGGGGCCAGAACGACGGAAGAGAGCGCAAGTCAATCCATCGAAGAGGAAACATGAAAGGAGGAGTGCTGGAATGGCTGAGGGAAACGGAGTATCTTTGTGGAAGGGACACAGGCGCTATCGAGACAGCCAAAGAAGCAGGCCCTTGCTTGGAGAGAGAAGGGCGGAGACCTGGGCTCCATTCGGAGTTGCTGCCGGCTGGGAAGCACATGGCACACCTGGTACAGGAAGCTGGCACCTCCAGAAATCTACAGGCCCACGGTCCAGTCTGACTGACCGAGACGACCACGTGATGTCCAATGTGCAGCTTTCTTGAGGGGAGATCCGCCACCAAGCGGCAGCCCTCTCACAACCCTCTCTCTCAGGCACCCACGAGAGCCAGTCCTCTCTGGCCAAAGTCAGCTCTTTGTCCAGGCAGGTATCTGTGGGAGGTGCCCATGATGGAGACTCCCCCGCAGCCTCACTCCTATGGCCGGAGGCGTGTGGAGGACCGCCTGAACCAGTGGGAGCAGGAGAGGGCACTCCACCAGAGCATTCCACATCCACCCCCACTCCCCTCCACAGAAAGCAGCGCAGGAGCCACTCGGAGGGAAGAGCCACACTTCCTGCTGGAGATCAGGGACACCATAGGAGCAGCGGTAGACTCTCCTCTCTAGCTGTACGACTCCAACAGTCCATCCTCGCAACCGCAAGCCCTTCCTGACTCTTAATCAACCAGAACCCTCATGAACATGTCCGAATCACAGTACCAGTGATAAGGACAGGGATCACACAGTCTTCTTCACTGCACCCTCCAGACCTCAACTGAACCTGCTCCCCCAATCCAGGTCTGCTGCCTCGCAGCGGCAGGTGATTTGCGGATCACGCCTTACCGAAGCTTCCCACGGCCTCACTACCAAGCTATTGCTCCAGAGCTGGTCCGCAGCACAGGCAGCCCTTCCCATCCAGGCACAGGTTACATCATATGCACCATGCACAGATGCCACGATGGCCACCCATGCACAATTGCATCCTGCCGACAGATGCACCACGCTCTCACCTGCTCAGCTGCAGACCAAACAGCCCCGACTACACATCCTCGTTCTCCACCCCCAGCAGTCCGGCCTCAGAAGATCTGTCATCGGCTTTGGAAATGACACCCCAATGGCATGGAGGGAAGGGCTCTCAACATCACGAGGAGAGGCCAGCGTCTCTGAGAGCTTCCTCACACACCTTCCCTGTTGTCTCTCGGGCCAGGCACCCAAGGCGCCTCAGGACAAAGCACTCCAGCAGCAGCCACCTCCACAGCACAGTACCCTTCACCCCTAGGACTATGGGCACGCCTCAGAGTGACGGAGAGAGTGCCAGAGAGCTGGGTGGCTACCTGTTGCTTTATCTTGCTTGGGACACTTGGGTCATTTTGCTTTTACAGTTTGTTATTAAAAAAAAAATTAATTATCTTTGCTTCACACACCTGTGCTTCATTTTATTTTATAATTAAAGTCTGTTGGTTGGAAACTGTTAGAAATGGTTTAAGCCTGCATGCTTGTGGGATGCGGTTAAGATAGCAGGTGGGATGGGCAGGATACTGTGGTATGCGGTAAGTGAGCGGTGTGGATGGCAGGACTACCTGTGGATGGGCAGGATACCTTGGGATGGGTAATAAGCTGTGGGATGGGTAAGGATACAGTGGATGGCAGGGATACCTGTGGATAGGGTAGATAGGCTGTGTGGGCAGGAGGTACCTTGGTGGGGGATGGGTAATGGCTATGGGATGAGATAAACTCAGTGCAAGCATGTGGGGACTGTATGGTCCACCCTCCCAGTGCCACACTTGACGGCCCTTGTATATCAATATAATGTAATGAGTTGATGCACACATGGTCAACATAAACAGCAACCTCTGTATTAAATGCCTGGTCATTGTAGGCTACCAACATACATGGCAATCTCATCAATGGTGGATTAGATAGTGAAGAGCATCCATGAATCATCTATCATCCTGTCTTGCCCACTCCACTGCCTCCAGCTGGAGTTGCAACCAGTGTATTCAGGAGGTGGGCGCTGGCTGGTCTTCCGTTCACGTGAGCTCGGTTGGGGCCTTGCACGATCCACAGTTATCGATCAGGTTTTCACCCTTACCTCATTCACAGGCTCCATGTTCCGAATTGCTTGTTGGAGTCACGAGCTTTTCGTGCAACCTGTAGGGTGTGATGAGATGGACAGGGATGCAAGCAAGCTTCACGAGTTCCTCTCACGGTTCTGGGGGTGCATGTTCGCATGGTGTTGGAAGTCGTGGGACCTATTGGCCAGGATGCAAAGGCGTCTCCACCACCAGTCTTGCCCTGGACAGCCAGTTGTTGAAGTCCTTCTTCACAGGTGAGGGCATCTAGAGCTGTAGGGCTCATGAGCGTAGGTTCTGAGGGAGAAGGTCTCCCCTATGATGAGTAGGGCACATCTGTGTGCATGGGGCAGGGGAGTCTGGATCTGGGAGCCATGATAAGTTGCGTTCAGGCTCCTTGAGGTGACTGCGTTGTATATCTTGGGCTTCTGACTGACCCGTTTGGGCCTGGAAGACATTGTACATGAACTTGTAGGTCGCATTGAACCATGACGAGAGGGATGATGCTGAAGAAGCCCTTGTAGTTGAAATAAGTTGGACGTGACTTGGCTTGGAGTTTTTTGGGCAGGGGGGGCCACGTTTGCTTGCCATCTATGCTCCAACAGTGTGGGGGAATTCACTTCTGATACACTTGCTCTGCAACTTTCTACCCCAACTTCTTCGATTGGAGGGGCACTGGAGGAGCTCCTGCCAGGTATTCTGTCGAGATGGCCTGCACACTTCTCCTGCCACATACTGATGGTGTTGTGTGGCACCCTTCAGGCCGTACTGCATGCTCCTGTAGTGATCCCTGAGGCCAGGTGGCAGCAGAGTCAGTGCACCTTGAGGCCAGGGTCCAGGGCTGGGGCCGGAAGTTTTGGTGCTCTGCTTGGTCAACCTGGGTCTCAGGCGCTCCACAACTTCATCAACTGGCTGGAGGCATCCTCATGAAATTCTGGAATGCACGGTGTTCTTCGTTCCTGGGGCCACATCAGCTTGTTGTACAGGTCGTACTCTGCTCTTCTCCCGATCCATCGTTCGGACCCAGTATTGCTGCTTGGCGCTTTTTCTTCCTGTAGTAGAGTCACGACCTGTAGATGCTGCGCACTGTTGCAGACGATGGTGGTTGCCAAAAGGACTTTGTTACAATCCATGGTGGATGATGGGATGCTGTGGAAGAGAGAGCCAGATGAAGCTGCAGAGGTGCTGCACAGTGGGCTGCTGGGCTGAACAGTGAGATCCAGATGGAGTTGCTTCCCCCTTTTTATAGGCAGTATAGGTTTTCCACTATGGGTGTCCCTTTTGCATCCTCTAGGCATTCCTCTAGAATCCTTAATATCCGAGATAGGTCCCTCTGCGAACGTTTTTTCCGTGTTTAAATGCTTTCTTTGCGAGCTGCATCCGCTTTCATCCTTTCTCCACCGTTCTGATCCGTTCCGCATCCGTTCCGCTTCCTCCCTGCGTCTGTTTACGCTTGGAGTGGATCGAGTTGCGCGGATGCGTTTAGCGGATGCTAGCGGATATAGTGGATGGCGGACAGATGCAGAACGGATTGCCTAGCGGATGCCTAGCGGATGCAGAACGGACGAATTGGATACATTTTCCGCGGCAAAGTTTTGAGCAGCTTCAAAACCCTCTGAGCGGATGAAACATCAATAGACTGATGCTGGACAGGATAGAGAGGAAGCAAAACGGAGGCGTGATATACAGAACGAGAAGCATCGCGTTAACAACGGAATGGCAGTGTTTTTCTCCATTTTACATCCTCTTCATCCGTTTTGTGCAGGTGCATGGGCTTAAATATCCAAAGATACATCCCTCTGTGAAATTTTTTCCGTTTTAATGCTTTTGTATGCAAGCTGCATCCCCTTTCACCTTTCTCCATCCAGTGCTACTAATGCTTTGTGTCCATTCTGGTCCGTTTTGCTTCCTCGCCTGATTCCGCGTTTTCTGCTAGGAGCGATGTGAATTGCGCAGATGCGATGATGCTAGCGGATATATGCGGATGCGTAAGGATGACGACGGATGTAGAAACGGGATTGTGTCCCCGTATGCGTTGCGGATGCAGACAGACGCGTTTGGATACCATTTTCCACTCAAAAGTTTGTGCAGCTCAAAACTTTTTGAGCGGATGAAATGTCAGTTGACGGATGGTGGACGGATGAGAGAGGATGAAAACGGACGCATGAGTACGGAATGGAAGCATCGCCGTTAACCAATGGATGGCAGTGTTTCTCTCCTTTCATCCTCTTTATCCTCCGTTGTGCTGGTGTGACCGGGGCCTTTAGCCAGCTCTATCCATTTATAAAGGTTCCTCTCCCATGTTAGATTCTTAACATACAGTGAACCTTGGGTCATGACTGTAATCCATTCCAGGACTCCAGTCACAACCAATGTGGTCACGAACAGAAACGAGACTGATGGCACATGATGCCTCAATTTCTGTTCGGCTGCAGCAGGGGAAAGGTCACCTGGCAGGAAAATCACCGCGGCTGTATTTGATCCAGCACCGAGGGATCTGTCATGAGGAGAAAACAGAAATGGGAGAAAGTAAGGGTAAGATTACAAAATTTGAGGAGAAGAATGGAATGACCCAAACTAGACATGGAGAAAGAATGAACCCAAGAATGAAAGAATATAGAACCAAAGCTGAACAAACAGTATAAGGTTGGAAGAGATGGATAGGAAAGTTATAGAGATCAATAGAGATTTAGAAGATTCGATATCCATTCGAAATGAATGGGCAACATTCTATTTGAGGTTCCAAATGTACTGGAATCCAAAGGCGAAGACCTGGGGGACATAATGTCCCACTTAATAGCAGAAGACGAAGACCTGGGAGACATAATGTCCCACTTAATGCAGAGGCATTGCAAAGGGACCAACGGGAAATAGTGAAAGGAATTAGATTGAGGTCGACCAAATCCATATAAACTAGCAGATGCATACAGCTGCCTAGAAGAGGTCCAGATCAGGTTTGCCAGAAAAAATGTAAGAGATATTGTATTATAGAATCAACAAAGGATGAGTATGGTATATAAAGAAAAAAGATCACGACCTTGAACAAAGTTCGAGGGCAGGTAAGAGAGGTGGGAAGGACTACCAATCTCTGGCAATACTCCTGAATAAATAAACATCTGGTTCCGATGCTGCGATCCCTAAAGGAATTGCTGGTGATGTGGCAAGATAAGAACAGTAAAAATTGATAGTATTGAAAGGCGCAAGAACTTTAATTGGTTGGAATATAGAGGAAGAGGGGAGCAGCCAAGAAAAGTCTGACAGCAAGAGACAGGAGGAACAAGGAAGGATCCAGCAACAGGAATTACAGGAAACGGATCAAGAACGAGAGAGGCAAAGAAAGGAGAATACCAGGAGAGAAGGGACTAAGAGTAAGACCCAAAGAGAGCAGAGAAACAAACAGAAGCATTTAGGTAACTCGAATTAACCAGTGGACAAGAAGATATTAAATTACTCTCATACACGATCAATGGATAAACTCTCAATATTCAGAGGAAAAACCAAATATTTAACCAAAAACTCATTAAACAAAACCCAACATCGATATTTATATGCCTACAGGAGGTACATATCCAAAACAACATAAATATTCGAAGTATCCCAAGTGGGTGTGTGTTTATTATCAGCATTGCCAGATCAAAACGAAAAGGTGGGTAGTTAATTTACGGAAAAAAAAGGGATAAACGCTAAAAAAAATCTTTGCAGATGATACCAAGGAGAATTTTATATGATGCAAATTATTTACATCAAAAAAACATTACTATGGTGGATATTACACCCTGATGATAATCTCAGAAGGAAGTGTTTATTAAGGGATCGGATGCTTAGTAATGTAGTGTGGATAATAAATAAATAAAACATTAAAATACTTAACAATTATGGACAACTAAATATATTCCCAAGATAAACCACCCGTATACACTTCACTACCAAGGCTCAGAGAGATAATAAAATATATAATTGGAATGCGCACTGATATTGTTGAAATTGAATAGCGCTCGCACCACCTAGGGGCAGTGCTCAGCTTCGTGTGCATGTTTACCTCTCTGCTAATATTGAAGTGTCGTAATGAAGATTATGTTCGTCAGTAAGACTTCACGTTTAACTGATAATAATAATATGGATTAGAATATGATGTGTGAAGAGAACAATATAAGACAGAATAAGTATCTTTGGTATTTATAATGGAAGATCCAATGAATTCGAATTGACTCTCTGAGTAACAGAGTGATCGCATCGGCTTAGAGAGAGACCCTAGAGTTCTTCCGCTAATGCCACCGCACATCTCACTCTCACGAGATATCCAACACAATAATTCGCCTGCACTACCGTCTCGGTCCGTATCTCAACAAAAAGTAGAATTACACAAAATACATGGGCACTGCAATAGTAATAAGGTGCACCACTCACTGGAAGTGCTCTCGAACATTCTCTATAATAGATAAGTGCGAGTGTGAGTAGCACCTACTCTGCTCCAGCACTATAGTGAGTGTGCTCTCTCCAGTAGCATAGAAGAATGGAGTAAACTTATGAGACTGGCACGCTATTATACTCGACTGAGTGCGCGACTCTTACCACCAACCCTACACCTGATCTTATAGCACCACTCGACCTCTATTACATTTTTCCACGGCACCACACTCGGTGTTTTAATCATTACTTCACTTCATAGCTGTAAGCTATGTGAGAGTGCTTTGTCTGGTGGCAAGTGGCCACATATTAATATGAAATGGATATAGCGAGATTTAATATGAACGCCCAGCAGTCTATGCCCTGAGTGCTCGTAGATTGGAGCTTATTACCAGGCTAGTTCAGATATATAGAGTATACCTGCGCTCACATGTTATGTGTAATAGTTGATCACTACGTGAAGTGAGTACATAACGAGTGTGATCCACGCTGCTGAATATAGGTTGGGCATGCATTTCTGATGGCGACACAACATTACGAGACACCTACCACTACCTACATATGTGAGCGTGAGCGCCTCGAGTGCACTCTCACAATGGTTGTCATCACCACGCATATGAGAGATGCTCTATAGCTCGAATAGCTTCACATATCGTGCGCACTGATAAATATATAGAGGTGTCATCCATCTTACCCGCTATCAGTATCAACGGCGTTGATTACACTCGATGTGAGTCTTCGCATATAAATAGAGTAAGTTTAATATGAATATATATTGTAGAATAACCTCTAAGGGAAGGCGTATATACCTACTCTCATACCACGCAATGCTCGACAAAACTGAAGTGGATGGTAAGAGCTTTTTGGCGATATCATCTTACGCCATTCAAAATACTATCACACAAACTAGATCTAGATATGTTGTATATGTGATATCGTGTATTACCGCGACATACTTGACTCATATATCCACTTTGGGATGAGACAGCACCTTACGTAATAAAGAGAGAGATACAATATGAGAGAGAGTGCGAGAGTAGAGTGCGACGTTTGCTAAATGTGTACCCTTTGCGCAATGACACTACATATAGAGATAATAGAAGAGTGGGATCAGTCCTAACGTCTACCTAGGACATAAATTATAGTTAATGTGTGCGTCTCTACAATGTATTAAACAATATGGTAACCCTGGATCACTAAGAGTATGTTGATAATATGTCCAGGCGTCGCTTCGTATGATATGTCAATTAATAGTACGTTTAATAGTGGTACTAAATTAAACTCCAACATGAGTTCCCAAATGTTTGAAGTGCAAAAAGTCATTAATATATGTTATCACATGTGGTGGATGTGCCCCAGGCCAGGACATACTGGATTCAAATTAAAAATTGGTTAAGAGATCACTTGCTGGTCAGATTGAGCTCAGACTGGAATCCTTCTGTTTTTTAGGAATCATCAAAGAAAGATTACCAAAAGAAGTAATGTAGTTAGTGTTTACAATATTACAACAGCCGCCAGAAATAGACTTTGCGCAGGTTATGAAAAACACGAAATACCCCCAATGAAGAACTAATAATACACAAAGTAATAGAAAAGTGCTGAGATGAATATTGCTAACAATATGAAACTTGAAAGAAAAGAGATGACTCTGAAATTCTTTACACATTTGGAACAGATTTGCGTATAAATGGCTAACAAACAGAACCAAGAAGTGAGACAGAATGTTAATTGGAAACCAATCCTTAAGAAAGTAAAATAAAATTTTTGTAAATTATATAAAGATATTAAGACAGGAATTTAAAGATATTATTTTAGTAATAGACAAAATGCAGTTATGTATTATCATATTTAATCAAAATCCTGTTATAGATGGCAAGAATGTTGTTGATACCATGATGTTTTACGATGTAAAAAAAAGAACAATTAATAAAATATATTTTAAAAAGAGCAATCTGATGGAATTACAAATAACAAATGGTTTAGATTGGGAAAAACCAGGGTTGCATTCACGTGAAACTGCACTTGCAAATAGTAGATTTCATTGCAAAACGACAATCAGGAACATTATTTACCAAAATTATGGAGGAACTTGCAAATCTGTTCGATAATTGACAATCACTCAACAATATCTTCCAAACCAGTATCTCTTATTACTGTACTTAAAAGTTGAGGGTCCAGCTTTCTCACCAAACAATTCCTTGAACTAAGTAGAATTTAGACAACAGATTGCAGAGACGATATTTTTCAAGTTATTAGAAAGTTTGAATTAAGTTGGGTTAATAGAAAACTATTGGAGAAATCATTTAATTGGATTTTGCTCTGATGGAGCAATGTTATGCATGGGAGATGTTTACTTCGGAAAAACACACGAGGTAGCCGGGTTCCAAAAACAAAAGGCTTTATTCAACAAACAGTCAGATAGGAAACACTTTGGCTGCAGCCAAGCTAGCCTTCTATACAGGCTGCCTGCTGCTTTCAGCCGTATGGCATTCCCTTGAATTTGCCGCCTTTCAGGGCAGTCTTTGGATTGGGTTCCTGAGTGAAGCCATCCCACTGCTTACTTTACTGGGCCAATCAGAAGTGTAAGTCTAGGAGTCAACCCCCATTACATATAAGAACACCCCCTCCCCTCTTAGTCAGTCCTACGTAGTTACAGTAGTCACTCAGTAGGTGCGGGCTTCTCCGGACTCGATTGTGCACTTGCGCCGGCTTCATTCCTAGCGAAGACTTCGACGGTTCGGACTGGGGCTGCTTGTTCTTCCGATCTTCGCTCTGGAACCGTCTGAGGTGAGTCAGCCATTTTACCGCTGCCTGAGATAAATGCTTAGGCCGGCGGTTTTGCGCTCCCACCCGTTTCCATTGGCAGCTTGAGCTGGCCTGCGGGCCTTCATCGGGCTCTCCCCACAAGTCTCTTCAAATAGTGAGTCTTTTCATTTTGCTCTTTTTGGCTTGTACGTTCTTTGTTTCTGGTTTTACAACGTATCTTGGTGATTAATTCTCGCCCTTTTCCCCCATCCTGGTTTGCGATTTGTCGGTGGTGTCGGCGACTGGTTGTGGGTTGTGGCGTTGCTCTCTATTTATTCGGGATCGAAAAGCTTGGTCTAATGTGCCGCTCCATTCCCTGCCATCGTCTACCGTTAAAACGCAGGATTTGGGGCCTGTTGACTTGGGTAATTTGTCTGGACCATACCGGTTACCTGTGAAGTTCTTTGCGGATATACCAAGTTTGGCCTATTTTGCCGAATTGCCTATCCTTAATGGAGAATCAGGGGGGTTTTCTGGGGTAAAATATTGGGTGTAGTCTGTCAAGTGTGATCGTAAATTTTCGCCCCAATAAGTATTCCGCCGGGGGATTTGTCTAGTTTGTGGTACTGAGGCGTTATTTGTGCTGGTGAGTGTGGAGTAAACGGTTTACTTTTGTTGGACATCCTCTCTGTGTCCATTTTCTTTACTAGCCTCTTTAGTAAATCTGGACCATTCTCTCAGCTCAGTTACCGTTTGCAGCCGGCATGGCGGCGTGTTAGGCATGTCTATACCTAGGGTGAGGCTAGGTATTGCTCGAAATTGCAACTGTTATTGTGTCCATTCTGTCGAGAACAAGAACGTCTGGTAGACCGTAGGGTTGGGAAAAGAGTTGCTCTAATTTCTTTTATTACCGTTTCTGTTTCTTTGATTGGCATGATTTTTACTTCAAGCCAATTTGAGTAGGCAGTCAAAAACGACAACCAGAAAGGGTATGCCCCTTGTTGGACCCGCGAAGTCTATAATGAATTCTTGACCCCATGTCCCCTAGGGTCTCCCAGTCCTTGATGGTGCTTTTGGTGGGATGGTCTAATTCCCTGCGCATTTGTGGCAAGAGCTTACCAATACTCTGTCTTTATTCAATACCCCGGCCAACCACGCATTAATGTCCTGGCAGTCTTTTCATCTTAACTATTTCCAGGGTGACCTATCATGCAATACCTAGTACCCTGGCTGATAATAGGATTGGAATGACCACCCGATCTCCCCACAAGCAAACACCCCTTTCTTGAATTAAAAAGTCAGTCTGTCTGGACCCGAAAGGTTAAATAGTTCTCAGTTTTTTGGGTCTCCGGCCAGCCTTTACCTTACCCCAGCCAAAAACACAGGCAGTCAATGAGTCTTAGCGGTGGCTCGGTTGCGACAATCAATAGCAGAGATGGCGTATAGATCGGGACAGTCTCTATTTTGCAGCGATGTCATTGCTGGTGCCGGGTCTTCCCTCAGTAGTTGCGTAGCGGTGCTCTGCTCAAAGCGTCCACAAGGAAATTCTGTTTCCTGGTCGATGCGTCAGAGTATAGGAATAGGCCTGCAAGGAACTCTGACCATCTAGACATTCTCTGGTGCACCAGTACTGTTAGGGTCGGCTTGTATCCCGCCAAAATTCCATCAGCTTCGGTTTGCTGATCGTTATAATTGAAAAAACCCGCCCGTACAGATATTCGTGGAAGCGATTTTACTCCAGCGACTATGTAGGGCTTCCCTGTCCAGTGACTTGTTAATTTTCGCTCAGTCTTTGACAGAGTCCATAGAATAATATGCGACGGGTGCTTCTCTGCCATCAGGAACGTTGGTGGCTCAGGACGGCACCTACTCCAAATGGTGAAGCGTCGCAGGTCACGTCTTAAAGGCAGTGTGTTGCTAATTGGATAGACGTTTGTTTACGTTAGCAACTTTTTAATATCTTTGGAAGCATTCCTTTCTTGCTTATCCCACGTCCAGTTGCCTTTTTTATCTAGAGGCGGGCTGTAACGGTTCAAGCTATAGTGGCTTGTTTGGCAGAAATACCATGATAAAAATTAATAAAGTCCCTAAAAAAGGCATTGCAGTTTCCGTTCTTTTCTCGGTTCAGGTGCTTCTTGAGATTGCCTTAATTTTTTTTATCTGTGGGCGTGGATGCCCTCACCGTCTATTGAGCTAGCCAAGAATTCAACGCTTTTTTTCATTAGGGCAGCATTT
>BHFT01046574.1:0-11427 GCA_004320025.1 Laticauda laticaudata
AACGGATGGCAAGCTTTTTTGTCCGTTTTACATCCTCTTTGCATCCGTTGGTGCAGTGTGACAGGGGCTTAAAGAATGAAGGAAAGGAGGCAAAACTGCAATTCAATATTCTTACTTCAGCATCCCAATCTTCTGCCTTATTTACGTGTTGTGGGCTCCAGCCCCTTCTTATGAGCATCAGTTTTCAAAAATTTAATCTCTCACTTTCCACTGGACAGTTGGGAATTAACTGCTGCATTTCCCTATTTTACTGCCATATTTGCAGATGTGAAAGAAAACCAAAAGCAACTATGCTGGAAAACCATGCAAAACACTATCTACACTTTAAAAAAAAAATCTACTAATTCCAGAAATGTTACTCTAGTAACTGACATTCAGTGACAATTTATTTCTGAGTATGGTGATATCATTTAACTATCACAACTAAAAGAACTATTGATGGAGGAGGAGGAGGAGGAGGAGGAGGAGGAAAGAAGAAACATTTCTATAAGCTTAAAAAAATGGCCCCAACATATCTCACAGCATGGGATTGTGTAAATCCTGCCTGCAGAGTAAGATAAATGAACTGCATATAACTATTAATCTTGCAGACTATTATTTCATCAAAAGAAAAAGTCCATAGTATTATTGATCAACTATTTCTCTTAATTGTGATTGCCTTGAATCAAGAAACTATATCCACAAGCATTTTGGATGAGCAATTTTCTGTACTGTAAAGATTTTCTGATATAAGCAACATAACTGAGTACAATCACAAGACATTGGCATTACGCTGCTTGTCCTTGCAGAAGATTTGTGCTGTAATTTATGCCATTTCTCTTGTATGAGAACCCTAATATATTATTCTGGCAACCAAGAGCAGCTTCCTATCAAATATTACTTCTAAAGTGCTTTAATGTTTTACTGTCTTCCCACCTCTCAACCACCAGCTTGATTCAAGATGTAAACTCAAAATTGATATACCGGCTTCATTTTTTAAAATTACCATCTGTTTTCAAACTATACCATTTATAATTTTTAAAATTATTTTCTTTCTTATTTCAAAGACATTTAGAGATACCCTTTGATTTGGTGAAAAAAAAAAAGAAACCTAGTAGTAATTCATCTCATGTGCAAAAAAAGAATTTACATAATAAAACTGTCATTGATTCAGACCATTATTAATCNTAAAACTGTCATTGATTCAGACCATTATTAATCTGTACCAGGTTAGAAAACTTTTCCTCAAATATAACAATACTTCTCTCTATAATAGAATCCCCTGAAGCTATAGCTGAAAAATGCTAATGCTGCCCAGTCACTTTGAAGTAGGCTTTTAGGAGATAGCCTGTCTCCTGTGTGTCAAAAGACACCTTATACCTTGGAGATCCTCCAATTTGCTTGTACATGAATTCAGTCTTAATTAACTTAAAACAGGATCTGAGTTAAATTATCCTATAAGAACAAAAGTATGAGCTAAAGTACTCAAGAAGAATGAAAAAAAGTAACTCTCTCTTAGCAAACATAGCTGGTTAGGAATATGAAACACCTAACAGGTATTTGGGTTAGAAATATATAAACCAGGATAAACATTTTAATGCTGTTCTTAGGAATGGCAGGCATGCAATTGGTGTGATTTCTCAAATGGCTTTAAGATTGAGCAGAAACCTGGTTGTATAGTCTGGTCTCAGAAGAGAGAGAGCTGTATCTTTATTTCTTCTGTTGAAAAGTATTGCGTATTTGCCTCCATTTTCCTAATGACTGATATTGACTGGATTTAATGTAGTCTGATTACTTAACTGTTTTTGACACTGGACTCTGTTACTGGGAACATTCCCTGGATTGAAAAACGGACTGATGACCCTGTGAATGACTTTGACGCCTATTTTGAAACTTTGCTTTAATCTTTCTGGAAGTAAAAACGTTCATTAACCTGTACAGTGTTTCTGTTTGTACTGTGTGTGTATTATTCCAACAATTACTCTCTATAGTCCTCCTGTATTGCACTCATCTCCTAACGGGGAATTATTTCAACACTGGTTATTGGGTCCAGTTCATACCAGGCTCAGATAACTGAGAGTTAATGTGAATTGCACAGTACTGTATACAGACAAACGTTTACTGTTTTAATTGTGGTTTACTATCCTGGGTAAAGATGGGCACAAGGACACTTCAACAGTCTATCACTGATACCCAGTTGGATGACAAACTTGGTTTCCTGCGTCTATGAAGTGGCAGTTCTAATTCGACGTAAAAGAAGGTTATGGTGTAGCTGTCAAATCCACCAGATTAAATGCTTGCGGATCCAGATAATGAGGATTGATGCCAAGAAGATTTGCTGACTTTAAACAGACAATGAACGAGCTCCTTGTATAATTGCGACTAACACTGAGTACGAGCAGCTAGTCATATTCATGGAGAAGTCTGCTGCTAAGTGTTTGGCAGAATTTGAAGAGATTTATGTCGTGACAGGTAGGTGCACCATACATCATTACACACATAAAACTGTTTAGATCACGTTCCTCTGAACAGGTGGGAGATATGTTAGCTCATTTTAAAACTTCATGAAAGACTTTTTCCAAGAGCTACATGAAAAAAGAACTCATATTTTCAGAGCCTGCATCAAGTTTACATTCATTCTTTCCTCACTTGGATTGGAAAGTTGGATGATGACTATGTATCTCTCACTGGAAGTCCTTGCCCAGAGATAAACTAACATTGACTGACATAAACTGGAAATTGCTAGAAGAAGCAGAAGACGCTGATAGGCAAACTGAGAAGGAACAACCAAAGAAGAGGTTTTATCTTCAACTGCCTATACGGATTTACAAAATGTTTTCTTGTGGCAGCTAGGGGACATATAGCTAAATTCTGTAAGAATGGAAAACTACAGATACTGATAAACACCAGAGGCCAGAAGAATGTTCGTTTAGCTATGTCCTAGCAA
This sequence comes from Laticauda laticaudata, assembly GCA_004320025.1. Taxonomy (NCBI): domain Eukaryota; kingdom Metazoa; phylum Chordata; class Lepidosauria; order Squamata; family Elapidae; genus Laticauda; species Laticauda laticaudata. The sequence continues at coordinate 2,927 of BHFT01046574.1, forward strand.
TTTCAACTGTCGTAATATAATTGTGGTTGTGATAGTGGAGCATCACATGCATTACTAAAGATAGGTGTAATGCACGAGTAAACAGTTTCATGGGCAAATGGATGAAGATGAAGATAGGTGAAGTTAGCATATTTTGTATAAATAACATATACATGTTATATGTACCTAAATTGAATTCAATTGCTATCAGTAGGCTTTAGTTAATCTGGTTGTAGTAACCTTTAGGGAGATAATGATTTAATGTGAAAGAGGGTAAAAAGTGTTACTGCTATTTTAAAAAATGGATTTATATGTAACATACATGATGATCAGTTGAAAATGGCGACTCAGTTTTACTAACAATGTTAAACTACATGATGAATATATACATTTACTGCATAGACGTCTAGGCATATTAAACTTTCAAATCTCAAACCAAACTGTTCAGTTGTAGTGGGTGGTAAAACTGAAACCTTGTAGCAAGTATTCTACCACTGTAATGGCTTGTATCAAGAAAGGTAAAAGTTACTCTGCAAACAGACTAATGGGTTTAAGACCAAAAAGAATTTAGAGGTTGGTTGCTGACAATAATTGGTCCTAAAAAACCAAGTTTAGAGGTGCCTGTTATAATTTTTGGTCATTATGGACCATACTCAGATACGGCTTTCTTTCTATTTTATGAAGAACAAAAAACAGAAAACATTTCCAACATTTATTTAATTGTCTAAGGTTTGCTGGGAGAAAAGAAAAGTAAGTAATACTTAGTAACTGATAATGGGACTGAGTTGTTAACAAAAGATTCCAAAATATGCTGAAATTGGCCTGGTGTGGAGCTTAAACGTTCTGCACCTTACAAGCCACAACATAAACTCTTTATTTAGAAACGAAGAGGGTCAACATTTACAAGCCAGGCTCACACTATGTTATCTGACTCAGGATTTACCTGAAACACCTGTGGGGTGAGGCATATGTGCAGTAAGCATGTTTTAAATATGTGAGTAAATACAACAACTGGAAAATTCCATTTCACTGTGTTGCATGGCAGGAAAACAAATTAAGTTACCTACACACATTTGGAGCTCCACAAATGGTGTGTATATGTCCCTCACAAGTAAGATTGAAAGGGCACATAGATAAGAAGTTTATTTTTTGTGGGTTATGAGGCCAACCAACATCCATTGTTAGATTTTGGGATCAAGGCACAGCTCAGTGTTTATTGTAGTGCTTGGTGCAAAATTTCTTGAGCCACGTGCGGTGGGATAAACTGGAACAGAATCCAGCAGATGATATTATTGATTGAACCCAAATAGTCCCTTAAAGATTAAAATTCAGTACACCCCAAAATAGCCATTAAAGATACAAAAGGAAGAAAACAGGAGGAAGTAGGTAGAACAAGCACAGGAAGAAATAGAAGAACAGAACAGGATGGCGCAGGAAAGTCCACCAGTAAGCCCCTGGATACCAAGACGTTCAACCAGAAGTAAACATGCGACCAACCTGGTGGATATCGGCTTTAGTTTATGCCAGTGAATACAGTTCCGAAGTAAATTATAATGAATTAAAACTGTATCCTGTAAGATCAGGCTGCTTGGCAGAAAGCAATGGATAAGGAACTAGAATCTAAAAAAAACTGGAATGTATATGAAAAGTGTTAAGTTACCACCAGGTAAACATGCCATAGGAGCAAATGGATATATAAACTGAAGACAGGTGTAGATGGGACTGTTATCCAAAAGCCAGGTTAGTTAGCACAAGGGTTCAATCAGACAGCAAATGACTATGCCATGAGGTGTTTTCACCTAGTCTGAAGGCTAACTACATTACAGGCAGCATTAGTGTGGGCAGCTAAGGAGAAATACATTGTAAATCATTTGGAATGTAAAGAAGCTATCTGCATGCACCATCTGCAATAACTATTATACTTAAAGAAACATTAGGTCTCAAATGAATTTCATACTGATAATGATGCTGGGAAATTGAAAAATAGTCTATTATGGTTTAAAGCAATCAGGATATGATGAACCAATGATAAGTTAAGAATTAACTAAGATAGGTTTTGTAGCGGCATGTTGAACCATGTTTGTTTAGAGAGAAAATAATGGTTATGATTAATATTGCTTTATTTACTGATGATATAGATTAATCACCAAAAACTGAAACAAGAAGCTACTGAGCTAATATTCACTGCTGGAAAATAAATTGTAGATAAAACAGTTAGGAGAAATCAGACATTATCTTGGGTTTAAAGATAGATAGTAGAACTGAGGGGGGATTACAAGATGCACATGGCAGATAAAATGAACAATTACTACAAGTTAGTAAAATGGAATTTTGTTAGCTGGCATAAGACACCACATGAGCCAGGAGTTTAGCCATGAGTGATGTTCAAAGTCCTGTTTTTGATAAGAATATTTATCAGTCCCTGATGTAGTTTATCCTTATTTCAGTAATTGGTCAAGGCCAGATATTGGCATTTACAGTGTTAATCAATTAGTGGAGATTTAACGCTGAGCCGACTGAAAGGCCAACTGGCAGCTGCTAAAGCCCATGTCACATGCCCACCAAACGATGCAAAGAGGATGTAAAACGTTAAAAAAAGTTGTCCATCCATTGGAAAACGCTATGCACCGTTGTGTACTTCATTGCATTACGTGTCTTCATACGCTCTATCTTTGAGCATCCGTCCACTGAGACATTTCATCACTCAAGAAGTTTTGAGATGCAAAAACTTTGTGAACAGATGAAACTTTCTGCCGTGTACGATGTAAATCTGTGACATACGAGCAACAAATGTTCTATGTCCGTTTATTCATCCGTTAATGTCCACTGTATCCTCTTGCTGCCTCTGGGCGATCTCGGCGACTCACATTCTGCTGCAGCATGAAAACCGGAAAGAGGGAGGAACAAAAGCACACGGATGTCTACACAGTGTTAGTGCACGGAAATAGAAAAGGATGAGCAGTGAACAGTTTGCATCCTATATACATCCTCTAGGCTCCTATTGAACATCCCTTTAACATCCCTGCTACATACTACCACGTCCGTTCTTTCCTTTCTTTTCTGTTTATGCAAATTGTTGCCACTTTTTGGAGCGGATGACAACGGATGGAGCCCACCCCAAATTTTGCTCGTCCGCTGTTGTCCTTTTTGCATACGTTTTGTATCCGTTGGCGGTGTGACCTACCTTAAACGTGTGTTAAGATATCTGAAACAGACAATGCATTATGCATTGTATTTGGAGCCAAAAGATGAATTTGTCAGCATAATGCTGATGCAAGTTTTGCTACAGACAAAATACAGTGAAAATTTCACATCAGGTACTGCTGTATTATTGGGGAAAGCATTGATTGGAGGAAATTATTTAGACAGAAACATCTAAGTTTGTCAACAATGAGGCTGAATTCTCATGTTTGTCTTTACTATGTACAGATTTAAGTTTCTGTATAAGCAATTATTAATTGATATGGGAATTAATGTAACATATGTTGTTTACAAGATAACCAATCAGCAATAACAGAGTTGGCTTCAATATTGCTGTTAAAACAAGACAAAACACACAGATGTAAGATATTAAATGTGAGACAATGTATGCAAAGTTAAGATTGGATGAAGCAGATACTGTATGTCAGAATAAAATATGAGATCATTTTACAAAGCCCAAGGACTCTATAAGCATAAGGCATGCTGTTGAAGATTATGGACTTAGAATGTACGTAATGTAAAAAAGTTACTCTCTTAGCGACATAGCTGTTAGGAATATGAAACACCTAACAGGTATTTGGGTTAGAATATATAAACCAGGATAAACATTTAATTGCGTCTTCTTTAAGGGGAATGCAAGAGATGCATTGGGTGTGGTTTCTCATAATGGCCTTAAGATGGAGCTAGAACCTGGATTGATATTGTCTGAGTCTCAGAAGAGAAGAGAGTTGTATCTTTATTTGCCTTCTGTTGGAAGTATTGCATTGCTCCATTTTTCCTAATGACTGATATTCCTGGATTTAATATTAAGTCTGTACTTAACTTGTTTTTGACACCTCGACTCTGTTATGGAATATCCCTGGGATTGAAAAAATGGACTGATTAACCTCGTGAATGACGTTTTGGATGCCCTATTTTGAACTTTGCTTAAACCTGTTCTGGAAGTAAAAACCTTCATTAACTGTACAGTGTATCTGTGTACTGTGTGTGTATTATTCCAACACTACTCTCTTTATGTCATGGGGTCATTCTCCTCATGGGGCTCATGGCGCTCATTCTCCTCATGGGGAGTTACTTCAACAATAGCCATGCCATAGGACAAGCGTCTCCAAACTTGGCAACTTTAAGCCTTGTGGACTGCAACTCTCATAATTCCCAGAATTATGGGAGTTGAAGTCCACAAGTCTTAAAGTTGCCAAGTTTGGAGACCTCTGCCATAGGATGAGAAGGAAAATCTAAAGTAAAGGAAATTACTCTTCCAATGCATTGTGAGTCTTTTGCCTATAATAACAATAGCAATAATACTTAGACTAATATACTGCTTCACAGTGCTTTATAGCAGGGGTCCCCAAACACTGGGCCCTGGACCGGTACCAGTCCATGGATCATTTTATACCGGGCCGCAAAGAATGACTAATCTTGATTAAAATATATATTTTATATTAGCTAAAGCTAAGAAGCCCTTTACTATTGGGGAAGAATTGATTTTGCCGGTCCTTGAAAAAGTGTTTCTGTGTAAAGCTGGTTCCTGGTACAAAAAAGGTTGGGGACCACTGCTTTATAGCACTCGCTAAGCCTGAAATGTCCAACTTGCGTCGTCATGACGGCATCACATGATGTATTGGAACTTTTTTCCCCTTTGCTAACCAGGCAGGGATGGGACCAGCATATGAAGCATCTAGCCCACAGGGCCACCAGTTTGACACCCCTGCTCTGAGTGGTTTACAGAGTCAGCATATTGCCCAATGATCTGAATCCTCAGTTTACCAACATTGGAAGGGTAGAAGGCTGAGTCAACCTTGAGCCAGTCAGGATCGAACTCCTGGAAATGAGCAGTTAGCCTGCAGTACTGCATTCTAACTGCTGCGCCACCAGGGATCCTATAAGCCAAAAGATTCCATTTGTATGTGGGAACAATTCTCTTGTGTTACTTCTTACTTCTGTTGTATAATTGCTTTCTTTATGAGTCTTCTATTAATTGCAGAAGGTATTAGGATAAAGAAAAAGAAAGTTCTGGATCTCTGAGATCCAGTTTCTCTTGACAGGTCCTTTCTAAGAAGGCTTCAACTTCTTCACAGGTAGGAGTCTGTCTCCCTTTCCATCAGTAATATAACTCAGAAAACAAAATTAAATGGAACTAAACTTGGTGTGGTCGGAGAAATCAGCCAAAGGAGAAGTTCAGAAACAGATTGGATCTGGCCAGAGATTGCAAAGAATAACAACCCATGAAAGATTCCCCCAGTGAGTTATTACTGTGGGAAAGGAAACTGAACAATGGTTCACAATCAAAAATGTTCACAATGAAGAACCATGGCGGCACAATGATTAGAATGCAGCATTGCAGGCAAACTCTGCCCACAGCCAGGAGTTTGATTTTGACTCAGCGTCCCATTCTTTCAAGGTTGGTAAAATGAGGACCCAGATAGTTGGGGGCAATATGTTGACTTTCATAAACCACCCAGAGAGTGTGGTAAAGAATATGGAATGTATATAAGTCTCTCCTATTGCTATCGTTACAGACTTGCCAAGTGTTCGATTTGAAACCTCCTTCATTCCTGTCATTATGCTTTGTGCTTACACAGACATAATACAGAGGTAGAAATACAAAAAACACATCTGCATCTGTCCTGATTACACTTTTACACTAAGATACATGCAAACATGCAGAATCAATGCATATACATGCATCTTGATTAGTCTCTCGGAAGAAAATGCATACACAAATGAACATGGAGGAAGTTAACATATAGTTTCACTGAACATACATACTGTCATGCCCCTGTCAGAATCTGACTTGGAGGAGGAAGCCAAACAGCTGACAGGGATTGGAGTGTGGCTCTGTTGGCTGTGGAAAAAACTGGGGAAGGGCAAAGTCTGGCTGGGCAGAGCAGGGAAGAGGTAGAACAAGGGAGAGGGAATTCAAAGGAAGACCCAGACCCACCCCCTCTTCATCCTAGGGCACGCAGGGAGGAATGGAGAAGACAGCAACATGGGTCACATAGCTTACGGGGGAGGAAAGGGCTCTGATTCCCTTCATTAGCTGCAGCTAGGAACACAGTGTACAAAAAAGGCAAGCTGCGTGCAGCAAGCTGTTGGGTGCAAATGTGACTTTATCTTGTATCATCATGGCTTATCTGTGTTCCTGGCATCTTCCCAACTGTGTGAGTTTTGCCATGCTTTCAAGTTTGAAATTCCTGCTCCTGCCCTGAGAAACTAATTACTTCAGTTTGGTTTGTTTGGATTTTAAGTTACAGTTTGTGTGTAGCTTGTTTTGGACTGAATTTTCTATTGGTAAAGTCTCTTCCTGGGAGGGTTTTTCTCCAGCCCAAAGATAACCTGAACATTGGGGGCAAAGTTGGACATAATAAAGGGACTCTTATTGCTTATCTGGCTGTGTTGCCTTTGTGCCATGCTCTGGGTCATCACACATATATATACTTCCTATAATTACTGCTGATAATAGGATTGGAAAGAATTTCAGAAACCATGGAATTTTTAAGTAAATGTTTATCAATCAAGAGTGAGGCTTTGACTGTATGTAGATGTAGCAATAAATGATGACACATAAAAGAACAAACTATGGTGAAGCTTAATCTTAAGTCTATCCCCTTCTATTGCATTTCTTGAGCATGACATGAATACAGCTTTTGCCTATATATTTTATTAACTGAAATTTGGAATTACACACAAACTATTAATCCTTTGGAATATGTTTGAACCACATGAGTTTGAATAAACTTTGGACTAAGGTTGGCTTGTTTCAAGAAACCAAAGTAAAACATTTCCCATCATTTGCCCATGTTTCATATATTAAGTTGTGGGGACCATGCCTTCAGTACTTTTGGTGAGAGCACTCACAAAACAACTGCCATAGAAGACATGCCTAATCTCAACATTAATCATAGGCCATTCACACATCACCAAAGTCAATCAAGCCACTCGGGATGCTCTCTGACATCCCAAAGAAATCTTTGACAGGTTCAGCAGCATTCTTGCAAGCAAAGATGATATTCCTTTTTGCAGCATTTCAGTTTTCTTGTCACTTCATTAGGAGAGTCTTTCATTAAATGCTAGAGACTTGGTGTCCATGGTCACCATGTTACTTGCTTTGTGCTATGTGTATCAAATTAATCTTTCAGGGATGCCAAATATAGTCGTGCCATCGATATTAACTTGGTTGCTCCTCTAAAGTACTGTGTAGATGCAAATTTCATAAATGGAGATGCCAAAAAAAGTGTTGTATTATTTAGAATTATTTTTCCAAAAATGTAGATGGATTGTTTAAAGAGTTAATAAGACAGGCATTTTATATTCATGTTTTCTCATTAATATAACCGTCAAAGGCACCTTCTGCTGCTCGGCAGTGTTCTCCAACCAAGCAAAAAATAAACAAGGACTTTGTATTCAGACTAATGGTCATGGTCCAGAAGCTTGAAAAGCCATGCCCAGCACCAAGATATGAAAACAAATTGTTTGTTTGTAAAAACTGGCACAGCTGAGTCAAAATTGGAAAATAACTACATTTACAATCATTTCACACAGATCAAATATGTTATTTTCCCAACTGCTTCTATATATCCTGACCTAAACTGTCCTTGTTTTCTTTTGGGGCACTGAACCATATCATATCAAGCAAGAACTCATGATTTTTAGCTTGGTGAGAAAGAAGAATATTGAAAGTTTCACCAAACCTATGGCCATTTTTAATGTCACATTTCTTAGATCCACAGAATCAACATAGCAAACATTCTGATCTGAAAAATCAAATAAGTTCTGATCTAGTTCTAGCTGAGTTCAGAATCAGAACAATAATATTGCTGCAGCTAATTCAGAGATCTCTGTGAACATTAATGTATTGAATTTGTTAGAACTGGGATCAGAACTCAAGTCATAACTGCTTTTGAGCAACACAGATATCAAATTTGTGGCAAAGATGGGTACAACTCATATCCACCGAATGATAAGACATCATCAAACAAAAGTCTAAACATTGAACATAGTAAAAGACTTCAGTGGCCATAAGCAGTAATGCTTTTTCATTCTACTTTTATTTTACAGAAAATTAAATGAGATTTTGCGGAAATTTTAAAAGTATACTTTCAGTGACATTGCCAATATCTCCACACAGCAGGACATCTGAGAGAGAGCATGATTTGTACTCAATTATTAATACAGGTGAAAATAAAAAAATAGAATATCGTGCAAAAGTTCATTTATTTCAGTAATGCAACTTAAAAAGTGAACCTAATACATGAGATAGACTCATTACATGCAAAGCAAGATAGTTCAAGCTGTGATTTGTCATAATTGTGATGATTATG
>BHFT01046576.1:0-27577 GCA_004320025.1 Laticauda laticaudata
AGACATCCTAAATATCCGAGATACGTCCCATATACAAACGTTTTGTCCGTTTTAATGCTTTCTATACGAGATGCATCTGCTTACATCCTTTCTATGTCCGTGCTACTAATGGTGCGCGGACGTTCCACATCCGTTTCACTTCCTCTTTCTGTTTTCCACTGGAGCGGATGCAAGTTGCGCGGATGCGCAGCGGATGCCGAACTGATACAGTGGACGTGTAATGGATGTAGAACGTTTGTTTCACGTATGTGTAGCGGATGTAGAACGGACACGGCGGAAAGTGGTGGATATAGAACGGACGCGGCAGTGCAGCTCAAAACTTTTTGAGCGGATGAAATCTCAGTAGACGGATGCTGGACGGGTAGAACGTATTAATCACGCACGGAGTGAGTACAGAACGGATGCATCGCGTTAACCAACAGATGGCAAGCGTTTTTCTCCATTTTACATCCTCTTCCATCCGCTGGTGCAGTGTGACATGGGCTTTATCTGTACATGTGGCCACCATGCTAAGTCTATCCCTTGGCTATTCAATTCCTGTTTATTTTTCAATTCCCCCTTCTCATTCAAAATATTTTCGTATCTCACAATTTTTTCCATATCCATTGCATTTGGGTGTATTGGTCCCTCCATCATGGAGAGGCATACTGATATTTTCAGTGTTTTTCCTTGATTTTTGCCCATACTGAGAACAGAACATTTCTGATAGTGTCTTTGAAAGTATTGTGTTTCTCACACTGTAGGAAGGCATGCCACCCCAATTGCAAATCATGTCCCAGAGTTATCCATTTTTTTAGTCAAGTAAGGGCAACTGCTTGGTAGAAATTCCCAATTTGGCAACCCAAAGCCTCCTCTGTTAATAGAGTCTTGTAGTAATTTCAGGCTTATTCTTGCCTTTCTACATTGCCAAATAAATTTGGATTTCCTCAAAATATTTCCTTTCTAACTTTATTGGGATTGTTTGGAACAGGTTTAACAGTCTCGGTAAGATATTCCTTTTGATGGTGGCTTTTCTTCCTAGCAATGATAGTTACATTTTTTCCACTTTTACAAATCTAGCTTAATTTGCTGTGTTAGTTTTAAATAGTTGTCTTCTTTTATAGTTACAGATCTCGGTGATAGGTAGATTCCCAAATATTTTACGTTTTTTACTATCTGAATAGCTCTCTTTTTCATTAGGTCTTTTTTGTGTTTATCTGTAAAATTCTTAACTAAGATTTTAGTTTTCTCTTTATTTTCAATCTTGCAACATCACTATAGTCTTCTATTGTCTTTATTAATTTGAGTCTTGTTCTTGCAGTTCCTCTATGATGAAATCCAAATCATCTGGGAAAGCTTGTAATTTGTATTTTTTTTTCTTTTTTATCTCCATGCCTTGTATTTCTATATCTTGGTGGATGTTTCTATTTAACACTTCCAAAGCCAGAATAAATAGTAGAGGGGATAATGGACATCCTTGTCTTGTGCTCTTTTAATATTAATATTCTCTGTTATATCCCCATTTACAAACACTTTTGCAGTCTGCTTAGTGTACATTGCATTAATCACAATAAATTTTCCCCAAATTCCATACATTTTAGCTGCAGTATCATGAATCAGTTTACATTATCAAATGCATCCAGAAACATCAGTGCCATTTGTTTTTCCAGGTATGTTTCATAATATTCCAACGTGTTCAAAATTATTCTCATGATGTTTTTAATTTATCTATTCAGTAAGAAGCCATTCTGGTCTGAATGTATAAATTCATTCAGGAATCTCTTCAATCTTTCAGTTATTATTGATGTGCAAATTATGTAGTCCACATTTAAAAGTGAGATAGGTCTATAGTTTTTAATTTGTGATAAATCTGCATCTTCTTTTGGTATGAGGGTGACATTTGTTTTCATCCAGGATTTTGGTATCTTAGCTTCTAACAGGACTTCATTGTAAACTTCCAGCATGAATAGTCCCAGAAAGTCTTGTAGTTGTTTATAGCAGCGGTCACCAACCGGTGAGCCATGTGAAAATTTTGGTGGGCCACAGAGAAATCTCTCCCTCAGAACACCCCTACAAAGGAATTAATCCAGGCAGAATTAATGCGCAGAATCACAAGGCTGCGCTGCCCACATGGCCCACAGGAACCCTCCCCCCCACTCACTCCTTACCCTGCAAACTTGTCTGCTAAGTTACTATTTTTCCTTTATCTGACTATCTGTTCTGCTGTGCCGGGAGATTTAAATTAGCTAGGAAGCAGGAAATGGTTGGATTTCTTGCTTTCTAGCTAAGCACAGCTGAACCTCCTTTAGGACTTTACTTGCTTGCAAGTAAATTCAGTGCAGACTCATGGTAAGCAAATTTGAGAGACTGAGCCAGCCAATGGCATTTAGATAGATCACTGAATGATTCTGTGAGCAACTCAATCTGCCTGCTTTGCCTGATTTTGGATAAAAGTTGCTTTTTTTATAAAAAAATAAATAAATATTTACATACATGGTGAGTTGTGACTTAATTTTATGAGTTTGCTTGCAAGCAAATTTTATGTGACAGACTGAACTAGTTAATGGCAGATCGATTTCTGAATGAATCTATGATTCTGATAGCAACTCAATCTGCCTACCTGCTTTGCCTGATTTTGATAAAAGTTGCTCTTTTTTTTTAAATAAAAAATTCAATATTTACATGTGTGGTGTGTTGTGAGTTAATTTTATGAGTTTGCTTGCAAGCAAATTTTATGTGACAGACCAAGTTAGCCAATGGCAGATTGATAGATTTCTGAATGAATCTATGATTCTGTGAGAGACTCAATCTGCCTGCCTGCTTTGCCTGATTTTGGGTAAAAGTTGCTCTTTTAAAAAAAAAAATCAGCCTGGCAGGAAGGCTGGCAGGCAGACAGGCACCAAGGCTGGCTGGCAGGGAGGCTGGAAGGCAGGCAGCAAGGCTGGCAGGCAGGTAAAGAGCAAGGCTGGCAGGGAGGCTGGCCAGGAGGCTCGGAGGCAGGCTGGCAGGAAGACTGGCAGCAAGGTTTGCAGGCAGGCATGCAGGCAGGGCAGGCAAGGACTCGATGTATCCTGCAACAGGTCTTTCCTCCGAATGCTGGCCACATGGCGAGCTGCTTCCCTTTATATCCGCGTGGCTTGCGCAATGCATCCCCCCCCACATGCGCAATTAATGCCAGGCATCCGTTAGGCTTCTGTGCATCCGCTAGGCCTTCACTCTGCATCCGCTTCATCCGCTGTGCATCCGCTCTGCATCCGCTGTATCCGTTCCGCGTCCACTTTTGCTGGAGGCCCTCGGAAGCCCTGCGGATGTGCCATCCGCTTCTCCGCTAGGCTTCCGTTCTGCATCCGCTTTCCATCCGCCTGTATCCTCCCCGCGGCCGTGTTATCCGCTCCGGTTATGCAAATTTTGCCCCTTTTGAGAGCAGATATAACAACGGATGGAACATTTTGCTCGTCCGTTGTGTCCGTTTTGCATCCGTTGGGCAGTGTGACAGGACCTTTAGCAGACAAGTTTGCAGGGTAAGGAATGAGTGGGCGGGGAGGGTTCCTGCGGGCCATGTGGGCGGCACAGCCTTATGTTTCTGCGCAGCCTGGATTAATTGCTTTGGGAGAGTTCTTTGGGGGTGAGATTTCTCTGCGGCCCACCAAAATTTACACACGGCCCACCGGTTGGCGACTGCTGCTATAAACAACTACAAGACCTTCTGGGACTATTCATGCTGGAAGTTTACAATGAAGTCCTGTTAGAAGCTAAAATACCAAAATCCTGGATGAAAACAAATGTCACCCTCATACCAAAAGAAGATGCAGATTTATCACAAATTAAAAATTATAGACCTATCTCACTTTTAAATGTGGACTACATAATTTGCACATCAATAATAGCTGAAAGATTGAAGAGATTCCTGAATGAATTTATACATTTATACATGAATTTATACATGGAGTCATGTGATCCAACCAGCTGATCATAAAGATCTTGGACTTTTTCCAGGTTATCAATTTTTATTTTATTTTCATTCCATATGACCAGCATTCCCTCCGGAATGATCCATCGGAATAGGATGTTCTTTTTATTTAATTAGCTCGCTAGAAACTGATAGTCTTTCCGCTGTTTGCATCTCTTCTAGGGATTTGCTTCAGTACAATTTCTTACCCTTTATATGTCATCGGTTCCTCTCTGGTAATTTTATGTATAATGTCTCTTGCTTTTCTATGTGCAAATCTTATATGTACTTCTTATATGCACATCTGTGGCACTTGACATAACTGGTATATACTCTGTAGACATCAATTTCATTTATAATTTCTTGGCTATCCCTCTGGAGGACTTCTGCAATCAATTCTGCCATCAATATTCCCAGGTCTTCCTCCTTTGTCTCTGTTATATTCTGGAACCTTAAAAAGAATGAGGCCCGATCCATTTCAAGATGAATGAGAGATTCTTCCAATTCTTTGTTATGTTCTGTCATCTTCTAATCCATCATTTCTAATTTTTTCTCAGTTTGTTCTGCTTGATTTTCAATTATTTTTTATCCTCTTATCATTTTTCTTGATCACTTCTTTGATTCATCCTATCTTGTCATCCAGTTTGTGTATTTCTGATTTCATCTCTCCCATTTCAGATTTGATTTCACCATGGTTTTTTGATATATATTCTTGCAGTTTGATCATGACGATCCTGTATCGTCAATAGTGTGGCTTGCATCATCTGAATGTTGGAAGTAGTATTCGTTTTCTCAATAGCAAGCATTCCTTCAATTGTTCACTAACTTGATGTGGCCGGACTGGATATTAACAACGATGATGTAGGTTTCTTCCCTGTCTTGGCAGTTGTAATACTAGTCATCTCTCTTAATGATTTTATGTTGTTTCCCTAGGATCTTATAAATGTTTTCCCAAATTACCAGTTCAGTTACTCTCTCTTAGAATTATCTCTCAAATTAATAATCAATAGGGTAATTAATAAATATATAAAGTATTGATAAATATAATTAATATCAATTAACAGTTAATAATCAGTATGTTAAAAAACTAGATATTTAAGATACTAAATATAAATACAATAAATATTATAAACACAGTTAATATTTAGTAGTTGAAAGCAATATTACTAATAATAATTAAACAGTTGATAATATTATTAAGATAAGTACTTCAGATATATAAATCTGTCCATGTCTTAGTAAATCAAAGAGTATAAAATTATTTAAACAATCTGATTTAAATCTATATAAACCTATATAAATATAATCTATGCAAATAATACTAAATATATTAACTTTAATAATTCAATATTAATATAAATATAAATGAATAAATATAATTGTAAATAAGAATAAGTATTATTAATATAAATATGAATAAGTATTATTAATATAACTCTAATAGCACCAGCACATATAAAAAGTTTTTCCGTTAATTATCACTTGTCTGTATTGCATCAGTTCTCAGTTCTCCATTCTTGTCTCTTCTCAAAATGGCGGTCTCACACACTCTGCACAGTCATTCATCCAAACTTTCTCTTCACATCTGTCAAACCTGTCTTTTTTCTGTTGGAGTTTCACAGTATCAATCTTCCAAAAGCTATTTTTTCAAGCAGTACTTTTTCTTTTCCCCTCTCCTCTCTTATTGTCCTGCTGTCTGATCTTTCGTTCCAAATATCATTCTGCTCCTAACGCAAGAAGGAAAAAAGAATCAGCTGCCGTTTTTGAGCTTAACCCTTCCTTGTTGGAGACTCCCTTCGATTTTTAGCTTCTCTCCGGCTTAATTTTCACCAATCTTCTAGACTCAGTTACATCCACAGCTCACCTGCTACTGCTGTACTGTCTTTTATCTTTCCTGGCCTCTTCAGATCATCACGTCACACCTCCGGGTCTGCCATAAGGCCAGCTTCTTCCATGTCAGGCTTTAGCAGGGGTGGGATCCGACCGATGTAACTACCGGTTCAGTGATTTATGTTTTGTGCATGCATACACGTTTCACATGCACGTGTGCCTGACACGCTCTGTGCATGCATGTGAAACATCAGCTTGCTGCCTAGACAGCTGAGCAGTGCTGTATGCAAGTGAGCAGCATTTGAAAAAGCACTTTTTTCCTGCTTTTTCAACTGCAACTGTGCCGCGCAAAGCAGCTGAGGTCAGCAGCTGAGGAAATAAAGGTCAGGTAAGAGCCCAGGTGGGCGGGTGGGCCAAAACAGTAGCAGACACAGAACCGGTTCTGTGTCTGCTGCTCTTCACAGCTACCGGTTCTACAGAGCCAGAGAGAACCGGTCGAATCCCACCCTGGGCTGCAGGCTCTCTTTTTCTCTGCTTGTCTCCTTTACTGCTCTTTCATCAGAGCTTTCATATCCTCAGTCCAGTCAATTTAATGGCATTCTTTTCCCTTTGTCAGGATCAGGAGTTTTCCAGAATCAAACAGAGAGTTTGGAGACTCTCTGTGATCAGCAGAAGTTCTCCGTATCTCCGCCACCTCTCCAAGGTGGCTTGGGTCTAATTGAATCCAATTGGACCTCCTGACCAGAAGTGGTATTCAGCAGGTCCTGACCAGGTTCTGGAGAACTGGTAGCGGAAATTTTTAGTAGTTTGGAGAACTGGCAAATACCATCTCTGACTGGAGATTTTATAGTATCCTTCCCCTGCCATGCCCACCAAGCCATGCCCACAGAACCAGTAGAAAAAATTTGAATCCCACCACTGCTCCTGACAGATAGAATATGGCGACTTAACACAGAGCCCCATGAAAGCTCACCATTCTTGCCGTGATGTCAGCTCCACCCCAGCTCTTGGTTTAATTTAGCTTAAAGGCATCTATGTTTACAAAACTGGTATTTTTTGATGATTTTGCAATTTTTATATTTAAATTTATTTTTATTTATTAACTTTGTATGCCACTCCCTCACTATTTGTATTAATTCTGTACAGCTTACAATATCATAAAAATGGGAATATAAAATATAAAACATTTTAACATTTTGATTTGCATGTACTCATCTGGAGTTCCATCAGGATTGGGATGATTTATGTCTTAAAAATATTGTAAAATAAGTAAACGGTAAAAATATGGTTAGGCAAATGTAGGCTCAGATATTGCTTTTATTACTCAAGAGCAGAAATGGTTAAAATTGTCATTTTTAATTTGTTCATCAACAGCAACAGAAAGGTGAATCTAGAGCAAAATTCTGGCTATCCAATATTTTACTTGAGTTCTATAAGGGTTGAATTAAAATAGTTGACAAAAAAGTATTTAAATCAAGTTTTCTGACTATTTATTAATCAAATACATGCATGTGCTAACTACATGCATATGCTTCATAATTACTGTAACAGAATAGTCAATGATTTAGAGGTATATAAAGCTTTGGTATGACCTAGGAAGGTAACGTAAAATCTTATTTAGGCAAACTATGTGCAGCTGCCTGTAATCTGTTTGTCCAGGAGATTAGTTGCTCAACCACTGAAAGCCAACATTTCAGCTACAGGCCAATGGCAGGAATAACCAACTTTCAGCAGTGTGGCTTTTTTTTTCTTCATTTGGGCATTGTTCATACCCCAAGCATTCTAGAAACAAAAATGCTGATCAAACTAAGTCATGAATTGCACCTAGGAAATTGCACCCCTCCATGTGCAGCATTTGTACCAATTTTGTACTGACGCTGCTCCCATCTACTTACAATATTAACTTCTTGGATTGCCAAGTCAATTTTCTTTTGGTTCTTTGATGCAACTCATATAGCACAACTTCAATTTTGCAAATTGTGAACTTCGATCTCTGCGAAGCTTGGGAGTTGGCTACTGTCTCATTATTGCTATCTTAAATTTTTCTCACTTTAGAAAATATTGATTTCCCTAGTTAAGCAATATGCACCATATATTTATCTCACCACTGCCTTTCAGCTTCTGGAATCAAGTAAACCATTAGTCTTCCCTCTTCATGTCAAGATGTATACTACATTGCAATTCATAATGATTTCCTAATAATTAGAGAGAATAAAATAGAATTGAAGATCAACTGTCAAAGATTGAACAAGTTATTTCAAATTGAGTAGGTTAAATTTTATTGCTGTAGTGTATTTTGTGGCAGTATAGTGTTCTTCCCAGGTTTCACTTTTAGATACCTTCATGTATCCAGATGGTGGTTGATCCTTTCTCTTCTCTCCTGTTCTCTGGTCAAAATGCCACCTTTGCTTTACTGCCTTCATAAATGGATGTTGCTTCCTTTCCTAGGTCTATGTTATTTCCCCGCAATATTCCATTGTGACTTAGTGCAACTCAGCAAGTCATGCTAGAAGTTCACTTGCCGACCATTTTAATACAATGCAGGGTATCTTAGATAAAGTGTTATTAAATTATATTTTAATAGCATTATTTACAGTATTTATATTTGCTTAATTTTTGTCCATAATTTGAATAGCATCTGACATAAACTACAATTTTAATGTTAGTATGGCTTAAATATATAGCTATGAATATATAGCTAATGGAATGCCACTTCTGTGTCTGTTTCCTTTTTCAGAACTGAAGTGTATTCCTAGTTGGTGCTGAATAAATCTCATGATGGTGGCTGAAACTTTAAGCCTAGAAAGTTCCTCAATATGGGTGCTGGCACTGTTGGGAACTTTTACAGTAACTGCTCTTGGACTGGTGTACAAACTAGGACTGATTTATCAATTCTGGCATCAGGTAAAGCCATTTTACAACAGAACTGTGAAATAAAACAGCTGTCAGCTCTGGAATTTATCGCTGCCATAGAGTTGAAGAATGGGAGGGAGTGATGTAATTCAATAGCTTTTAGTAGACAAAATATATTAGTTTGAGAGTTCAAGGTTACAGAGTGTGACAGCTGGTAACTGAAGCTGCATATTAATTGGTTCACGTGATTTATGAGGTGTAGAGAAATGGGTGGGTGTAGTTGGAATTTTGTGGGAAGTCTGAAAAGAGCTTCAGTTTTGGAATTCCACAGATGTTACCAGTTCCTGGTGTTAATGAAGCACTTTGAGATGATGTCTGTCTTGCAGTTACTGATTGAACCGGATAATTTCTGAAACCTTTACAACAGCTGGAATCATATGTATACAATACATCCTCAGTGGAGGTTGTATTCTTGAAAAAGTTACTCAGATAATGAAATATTTTTAGCAGGTAGCTTTTAAGAGACAGTAAAAAATTAAAAATATTCCTAGTTTTTATATATCTGCAGTTCATTCCTCTGGCTCTGTATTAGAGAGAATTGTGACAAACAGATTTTTATTGTATGATTTCTGTAAAATAGCATCAACATGTGTCCTTATCTTTTCTAGGTGGATCCTAAAAGTACCCGGCATGGTGGGGAGATAGTGGCAGAGGTGCTGAAAGCTCATGGTGTGCAATATTTGTTCACGCTGGTGGGTGGACACATCTCCCCCATTTTGGTGGCTAGTGAGAAATTGGGCATTCGTGTTGTGGACACAAGGCATGAGGTGACTGCTGTATTTGCAGCCGATGCAGTGGCCAGACTCTCAGGTATTACTTTGTACTTCACTTTTTCTGTGGGAGGCATACACAGACCCAATAACACTTTGATTTTTTTCTGTTGCAGGAACAGTGGGAGTTGCTGCAGTGACAGCAGGACCTGGAGTAACAAATACTGTGACAGCTATGAAAAATGCCCAAATGGCAGAATCTCCCGTACTGCTGATTGGAGGGGCAACAAGCACATTGCAGAAGGTAGGCTGCTCCAACCATAGACCCTAAAGTTTAAAAAAACAAAAAAACAAAGGCACAGTTTGCTAATACTGCTGATTTGTTTTGTTAGATTACATAGGCTTTCTCCCACAACCTGAATTAGCTTTTGCACAGCATCTGTGTGGTAAACAAGCCACTTTTTATATATATTTGCATAACTGTTGGTAAAATCAGCTATTTCTATATGAAATGAGTGGGCTTTCAGTTTTTTCTCTCCATTCTTCCTCTTTTCAGGGCCGAGGAGCTCTCCAAGATATTGACCAATTATCTCTATTCAAGCCACTCTGCAAATTCTGTGCTTCAGTGAACACTGTCAAAGATATTGCTCCTGTACTGCGAAAAGCAATTGCTGTTGCCCAATCTAATACTCCAGGTATGTCCTTGTTCTACTGACTTGGAATTAATCTGGCAAACACTCATAATTACAATTTCTGAGCAGAGGGGTAGCTTGGTAGGAGTGATTGCTGGAATAGATTTCTTCTGTCCCATTTGCTAGGATATTTGATTTATATCTTTTTCCTTTCATTACCTATCAGATATCAGGAAGTCTTCCCCTTCGGTCAGTACTATTATATACCCATGTTTCCCTGAAAATAAAACCTAGCCCGAAAACAAGCCTTTGCCTGATTTTCATGCCTGTGCCTAAGATAATCTCTACCTCCAAAATAAACCCTAGTTAAGTTCCGCCAATCATCTTAATTGTACAAGATGGGGTGAGCTGCAAGCTTAAAAATCAAGCTAGGGCAGGGTGGGGGAGGCTGAGATAGGAGATTGATTGGAACACTGACATTAACCCGAATCTTAATCTAAAGAAAATCACAGCAGCTTCTCGCAAAAGCATTGCCGCTGTCCGGGGTCCTGAGCCCCGAACACCCCCCAACCTAACAGGTGTAAAGACTTAGGGAAGATGGAGCAGGGAACGGAAACCCCTGAAGGGGCTACCAGATACACTTCAGGAGATGTTTGCAGAGCTCTCTGCTACCCATCAGCTCCTGCAGTAACCGAAGCAGAGGCAGTGGAGGCCGAACTCCGGAGGGGTGCCCGACCCAAGGATCCAGTCCTATGGCAGTCCCAGTCAGCTGGACCAGCTGCGCAGCTAGAATTGGAGCCCATGATGGTAACCTCAGGACCTCCAGGGGTGTCAGGACAACCCGAGCAAGTGGCAGCCTTCGAGTGGAGACCATTGAAATCCCTGGAGATTAGCGAATCCAGAGAATGGAGATTCCAATCGTCATGGAGCCAATCACTGGCCGGGCTACCCTACAGGTTCGATCAGCTGAGTGTGGAGCCCACAGCTCAAATGTCCCCGCACCCACCCAGCCTGGTTAAATTCTAACCCAACCTACATTCAACTTTCTGGGATCTGAGAGTATGGCAGTTCAAAGCGGGGCTTCGGCTTCATTCCACTTGACACTGGCCTGACTAAGGATCAGCCTTCCACTTTGGACCCCATCCGTTGGAGCAGCAGCCCAGAAGGGAGCCACAGCAGGATGACACCCTGGACCCCTGGGCCACTTAAGCTGAGGCACCAGGGGAAGAACAAGAGGACTACCCAGCTACTACCTCCCACCAGTGCCTCCTAGACTGCTGCCCGCTGCCCAAATTCCACTTGGGTGGGCCTTTTACCCAGGCCAGGGGTGGATCAAGTACCAGTGGATGCCAGCTCCCATCCCACCATCGATCCCACCAGCCACAGCTTCCCCACCGCAATTCTTGGCTACCTGTTGAGTAGCCAAAGGTAAAGTTGACGTTACCTTTGATGGCACCCCAGGAAAACTGGCCTATTTTCTAAACCGAATCTGGGCTCACATTGATCAATATGGGGCTCAATACCAGTCAGACTAGGACATGATCTCGGTCATTGCAGATAATATGAGAGAAGGGGAAGAAGCAGAATGAGTTGCTCAGCTCCATGATGAAGGAGCCCCTGAGTTTGAAGATGTGGATGAGTTTGTGTAGTCCCTTAGGGCCCGACTTGAGGAAATGGCGAACCGAGAGGAAGCTGAGGTGGAAATTTGGTTGCCCACATATACCCAAAGAGTACCAAGACTTAGTGGAAGTCTTTAGTGAAGACAAGTGTAATGTACATCTCTCCCCACCAATTGCACGATAGAATTCATCCTGGAGCAAAACTATCAGAGCCAAAGATGTACTCAATGACCTCTAAAGAAATGGATGAATTGAGGAAGTACATTGATGTCAACTTAGCAAGGAGATGCATCCAGCCCACCAAATCTAGGGTCGCAGCTCCCATATTGTTTAAAGAGAAAAAAGAAGTGGGTGAGGCTCCCTGATTTTCGCTGGATAAATACTGTTTGTGTACAAAAACACCTACCCCCATCCCCCTCATGAAGGACATGCTCAACCATCTGGCGAGGGGAAAAGTGTTTACAAAGCTATACTTTCAAGAAGCCTACTACCATATGCGGATAAAAGAGGGCAACGAATGGAAAACAGCATTCAATTGCCAGTTAGGCAGCTTCCAGTTTCAGGTCATGCCATTTGGGCTACAGGGAGCCCACGTGGTGTTTATGCAATTCATTACCGAGGTGCTACAAGAGCACCTATACAAAGGAGCTCTAGTTTATTTGTACAATATTCTCATCTTCAATGAGACAATGGAGGAACATGTCAGACTAGTACGTCAAGTACTGAAAAAACTCCTTTATGCTAAGCTTTATGCCAAGCTGTCAAAGTGTGAATTTCACAAGACCTCCCTAGATTACCTTGGCTACTGAATGTCAACCAAGGGGATTGAGATGGACCGGGGAAGGTTAAAGCCGTATTGGATTGCAACTTCATCATACCAGGAAACAACATTCAAATACTATGTGAGATTGAAAGTATTGCAGTGCAGTCATGACTCCTGGTTGGCTGGTCACTTTGGATTTCTAAAGACCCTTCACTTAGTGAGGAGGCAATTTTGGGGGGCAAAAATGAAGGCAGATGTGGAGAACTATGTAAAAAGCTGTTTCACATGCGCTGCCATGAAAACACGACCAGGAAAGCCACCTTGTCTGCTCCAACCTGTAGCTGATCTCAGCCAACCATGGGAAGAGATAGCCATGGATTTTATAGTTGAACTTCCAGAGAGCTGTGGAAACATTGTCATTTGGACAGTGATTGACTTATTCTCCAAGCAAGCATATTTCACTGCTTGCTCTGGATTACTGTCTGCTAAGAAACTAGCAAAAATATTCATCAAGCAGATTTATAGACTGCATGGAGTGCCCTGCTGGATCAAGGAATCCAGTTTTCTGCAAAGTTCTGGAGGGAGTTCCTACGATCCATTGGGTCCTCACAGGGACTGAGCTCTGCTTTTCATCCAAGTACGAACATGGCCACAGAATGGATGAATACAACGATGGGATAGTATCTGAGATGTTACGTAGACTACCAGCAAGATAATTGGGCTGATCTGCTACTTTTCACAGAAGTAGCCTACACCAATGCAGTCCACAGTAGTACCAGACTAACTCCTTTCCAAGTCATCAGTGGGAAGGACTTTGTGCCTATTTCTTAGTTACCTAGAGAGCCACCATCATCTAATGTCTCTAACCAAATGGATGGACTCATTAAAACGGGTGGGAAAATACCAAGCGTGCCCTCACCCAAGCCGCTGAGAAACACAAATGTCAGGCGGACAAGCACCAATCACCCCAAGCCTCCTTTAAAATGGAAGATCGGGTCTACTTGTCCACTAAATGTCTTAAAGTTGCCTACAAAGAAAGTGGGTCCAAAATTCCTATGACCATTTCCCATGGTGAAAGTGATAAATCCGGTAACTCTGCAACTAAGTCTCCCTCGCTTATTAGGGAAATAAGGTATTTCATAGTAGTTTATTGAAACTGGCTGCTAGCTCACAATTAAGACCAAGAGGTCAATCCGCTCCCAAGCCAATAGTAGTACAGGAGGAGACACATTATGAAGTAAAGAAAATATTGGACACTAGATTACATAGGGGTCGGTTACAATACCTAATTCATTGGAAGGAGTATCCTTTGTCTGATGCCGCCTGGGGGAAGAGTTGGGATATAAAGACAGATAGGTTGGTGAGAAATTTCCCAATAAGCCAAAGAGGCCCCCTGGGGGAGGAAGAGGTGGTTAGTTCCTATTCCTAACTTTATGTCACTTGTCTCATTTCAGGATGTTCTCATCGCTTGAGGGGAGGTAGCCTGTCAGCCCCGGATCCATCTTGATTCAGATTTTGGGCTGCTACAGTTGGGGATGGGCAGGCTGTGGGAACAGGAGAGTAGCGAAGGGAGTATAGCTACAACAACATTTTTTTTGCTAGAGATCAAGGACAAGCTACTAGCACCTGGAGTGGAGTGACTAAAATTTGGTGGCAGCTGAAACAGGAGGTTGATTGGCTAATGTGACCTGTGAATCACTAAATGGGGCAGGGTGTGAGTTGTAGTGTGGAGGGCAGGAAATGCGGGAATTCGGATTCGGGTTTTCCCTAGATGTGACAAAATTACTTTTCTAATAAATTCTTACTTTGATGGACTTTGTTTCATACTTCTCAATTGTCTGGAGAGTTTACTTGGAATGCTGAGTCTTACTACCGTTTTTACCTGAAAATAAGACACAACCAAAAAATAAGCCTTAGCTTATTTTTTTACATTTTTTTACATTATTTTCCTATTATAAACCCCAGTTAAGATAGTCATCCCTGGGGTGGCAGTGTCAGCATATGAGGCAAGAAGCACACAGCGGCCGACAGTGTCTGGCCTCAGCCTGCTGGCCGTTTGGCCAGCATACTCTGGGGCTGTCCAAGTGCTGTGACCGTTGGCCTGGCCCTCAAAGCAGTAGGCGAAGGCAGAGGTGTGGGGGGGGAAGGCATGCGATCCAGTCTGCTGGACACCACATGCAGCAAACAAAGACCGGATGGAATGGAGGAGGACAATGTTGGATGGCTGGAGGACAATGTTGGATGGTGGGGCCCCGCCAACCATAGAGGTTGGCCCCGCCCCACCATTTGCCTTGCCTCACCTGTTCATTGGTAGTGCTGCACAATCTGATGAACAGAGATGCCAAGAAGGAGGGGCAGGAAAAGGAGGAAAGCAAGAAGGAGAGGATAGATGACAAGGAAAAGGAGAAGGAAAAAAGAGGCAAAAAAGAAGAGGAGTAGTAGTAGAGTAGTAGTAGTAGTAACCAGGTTTCTATTTGTAAAGTAAAAGCATTAAATTGCACCAGGCTGCTCTGGCTGAGGGTTCTTTCCTGTTGGTGGGTTGGGAGAGACTGAGAGCCAGATGAGTTCATGGCTGCTAGAAATGTGCTTGCGGCAGCTGCTGGACACAGAATGGGTGGCCCTGTGCCTTTGCCTCCACTTGCTGCCAACTGCATCAATCTCAATTGCTGCAAGCAAGTGGCAAGCGCATTAAAAGTGCTTTCCTCCCTTCAGGAAAGAGCCGGGAGGCGTTTCAATAGCAGGTCAAGCCAGATTTTATTCAGATGACATCCCAGCATGTCTTGGAAAGGAAAAGGGGCAGCTGCTATTGCCCGTGCTGGGGTTTGCACGACAGCAGCAAAAGATTGCAGAATTTATTTAAAAGAGTGAGTGTGTATGTACACTCGCTCCCCCCCCACTTCCCTTGAATACCATTGCTCCTTATCTAACTCTAAGCAGTGGCTGAGCATGCAGGGGCCGTGGTGTGGCCCCACCCTCACCCAACCCCCTGCCTTGCCTCTGGTCAGGCAGAGAGTGGGTACAACACACACGCGCATATGATGATGAGCAAGACAGTCTGTCGCCCTGTGCAAAAAAGCCCCTCCCGTCTCTCTTTAAAATAAATCCTGCATCTCTTGCCGCCACTGTGCAAGCATCTGCATCTTCTCCCTTCCAAGACATGCTGGGACGTCATCAGCTTGACCTGCTATTGAAATGCCTCCTGGCTCTTTTCTGAATAAAGGATGGCTGTTCTTTATGTTTCACTGCCTTCTGCAATGCAAAGGATGGTGGGTGAATCCCGCATTTCGCTTTTGACATGCTTGTTGCTTGCTTGCAGCAACTGGGACTGCTGTGGGTCCTTTGGGGCAGCTTGAGGGCCTTCCTGGGCTAGGACTAGTCCGCTTTCTTTGCTGAAAGACACATGTGTCATGTCACATGTATGCATGCAATATGCACACACAGATGAATCGAAACATCGTCCTCCAGCTCCACCACACGTGCGGGACAAGCCTCCCACAGCCACTCGCCCACTCTGTCCCACCATAGCTGGTGGGCTGGCTTGCATGCTTTTCGCCTGCGCCTCTGACTTTTGCTGTTTTGAGGGCTGGACTGGTGATCACAGCACTCCAACTCGCCTGCACTGCGTGGGCTGTGCAGCCCCAGAGTGTGCGAGCCAAGGGGCTGGTGGGCTGTGGCTGCTGCCAGATATTGTTGGCCCCCATGCACTCACCTTGTCTTGTGCATGCACCGGGGTGTGTGCTTTCCGGCTGGGCTGATTATCCTGATACCATGCTTCCATGAAAATAAGCCCTAATGCGTCTTTTTGAGTAAAAAAAATATAAGACCGGGTCTTATTTTAGAAGAAACACGGATAATAAAAAAACAATGTGATTATAAATGTCTTGTTTGCTTGGTAACAAATAATAAAGATTGGATGTGCTATTGTCTCATCCAATGATCAAAAGGTTTTAAGTACTGAAGAAATTAAACAAACTCTGTATTATTGTTTGACTTTTTAATAGCTATTTCGTCATCTTGCTTTACTGAAGATACTAAAATTGCCTTTTCTGTATTAATAATAACTGATGGTTCTTACAATTGAGGGCAAAAAATTAAATATTACATCAGTGATAATTTTTGGAACAGTATGTGACAGCTGATAAATTGTTTAAGAGAGTAGGAATGAATGCTCATTAAATGGTCTCATGAAAACCATATTTTTTTAGCATGTTCAAACAGTAAAATAGATTGTTTACCACCCACCTTATGGTCAGGTGACTGTGTAAGACATAATTGTGTTATATAAGATATGGTTATTCATTTAACTGCAGATTTTTCTTTAACGTTTTATCTTCTGCTAAAACCTTTGTTAATTTTACAGGTCCTGTGTTTGTGGAGTTTCCTTTGGATATTTTATATCCTTACCATTTGGTTGAGAGAGAGATACTTAGGAATGTTTTTCCCAAGAGCCTGAAAGGGAAGGCCTTGAACTGGTGAGTTGTGAGTTCTCCCTTTGCTATCAGGAAAGATTTTAATGGATCAGTTAGCTCAAAGAAAGC
This sequence comes from Laticauda laticaudata, assembly GCA_004320025.1. Taxonomy (NCBI): domain Eukaryota; kingdom Metazoa; phylum Chordata; class Lepidosauria; order Squamata; family Elapidae; genus Laticauda; species Laticauda laticaudata. The sequence continues at coordinate 16,934 of BHFT01046576.1, forward strand.
CCAATGATAGATTGTTGCAGTATAGAAAACCAAGGGGAAGTTCATTAATATATGCATTAGTTGCTGCTATGGAATATTTTTTGTGATATATATGTGTGCATACATACATATACCTACACATATAAACACATACTGTTTCTGATCATTTCTGGATTTTGTTTCTGATTGATCAGAGAAAGTATGAAAAAGGACAAAGACAATTCCAGGTATCCTAGATTATTTTTTTTAGATTGTGTTTAAAATTAGATTTTTCTGAGAATCTCTCTACATCAGGGATACCCAACCCCTGGGCTGTAATCTACTGCTAGGCCTATTTGGAATTGGGCTGCACAAATGGCTAGTCGGAACATGCACAGCTCAACTTGCAATGGCCCGCTACTTGCGCAAGGACTGCATGCATATGTGCATCAGCCTGCTACTCATGTGGTTCAGTTCCTTCTCCCCCCAGTCAAACTGCCAAGCCACAAAGGTTGGAGACCACTGTTTCAGATTAAAACAAACACAACATTTGAAAGATTTCTTTTGTTAACCCTTTCTTTTTATAAGGCAGTTACTAAATCTGGCTGAGTATTTCAGTATTTCAGTTTCTTCTTTTTCCTTAATTGTAAGCGTTAATCTGTCCATTTCTGCACATTCTGATATTTTCTTAATTTGACTCTCATCTGTCAGAATCTCATTGTTTTTCCATTGTTGTGCAAATAAAATTCTGGCTGCAGTTAATACATGTAAGATCAAATATATATTCCCTTTATCATATTTTTCCAGCAGAATACCAAATAAAAATATTTCTGGTTTCAAGTCTATATACTGTTTTATTATTTTTTCCAATCAAGTATATATTTTTGTCCAATTATATTTTGGCTTTTGGGCATGTTCACCACATATGGTAACACAAACCAGGTATCTGCTTGCACTTCCAACATTTAATGGATCTATCTTTAAACATTTTTGCCAGTCTTGTTAGTGAAAAATGCCACCTATAAAACATTTTATACAGACTTTCTTTTATGCAGTTGACATAGCTAATTTTACATTTCTATCCCACAATTTCTGCCATTTATTCAATTCTATTGCATATCCAAAGTTTTTAGCCCAAACTATCATTGTCTCCTTCACCTGCTCACTTTCAAGTTTGATACTTAATAAATAGTTATATATTTTCTTTATCTGTTTTTCATCCGTTCCAATTAAGATCTGGTTCAATTCTGTTAATCCTTTATTAAAACCATACATCTCTCATATTGAGATTGTATCTACATTTGTGGCCACCATGCTATATCCATCCCTTGACTACTAAGTTCTTGCTTGGTTTTTAGTTCCCCATTTTCATTCAGAATATCTTTATATCTTACAATATTTTCCATGTTAATAACATTAGGATGTATCAATGCTTCAATTGTGGAAAGCCAGACTGGTATTTTCAGATAATGTTGTTCTTTAATTTTAATCCACACTAATAAGAATGCATTTCTAACATAGTGTTTTTGGAAATAGCTATGTATCTTATTCTTCCCATACCATAAAAAAGCATGCCAACTTGATTGAAGGTCTTGTCCTTCTAAGGTTAATAGTCCTTGTTAGGAATGTAAGTCACCTCATAGTTATTTGGGTTGGAAATATATAAACTAGGATAGACATTTTAATAATGTCTTTAAGAAAATGCTAAAACTGTAATTGGGTGTGGTTTCTCAAACGGCCATAAGATGGAGCCAGAAACTTGGGTTGTTTAGTCTCAGTGAGTTTCTGTTCATTCTGTTGGAGAGAGTTGCCGTTCCTCCTAAATGACTGTTACTGAACGTTGATGTAAGTCTGTTACTGAACTGTTTTTTGATACTGGAATTTGTTGTTTGGATTATCCCTGAACTGAACACTGACTGTTTTCCCTTTGAATGACTTGGACTGCTTGTCTTGGACTGTGCTTAAACATTTATTGGAAGTAAAAACCTACATTTACTGTACAATGTATCTGTGTGCTATGTGTGTATTATTCAACACTGCTCTCACTACTTCTCCCTGTATGCGCTCATTCTCCTAATGGGGCATTACCTCAACAGTCCTTTATGCTTCAAATTGATCCATCCTTTCAGCCATGTAAGTACCGAGGCCTGATAATACAATTTCCAGTCTGGCAACCCAAAGTCCCCTCTTTTTTTGGAGTTTTAAAACATTTTCAAACCCATTCTTGCTTTTTTCCCGAACAAAATATATCTTAATATTATTTTATTTAGTTCTTCAAAATATTTTTCCCCAGTTTTATTGGAATTATTTGAAATAAATATAATAATCTTAGCAAAATATTCATTTTTACAGTAGCTACTATTCCTGTCAATAACAATTGCAGACTTTTCCATTTCTCCAAATCTAATTTAATTTTTTGCATCAGTTTCATATAATTATCTCTTTTAATCTTTGCACATTTTTCTGTTAGGTGTATCCCTAAGTACTTTACTTTCTTGAGCATCTGTGTATCAATTCTTTCCATCAACTCTCTTTTCTGTGTATCTGTAGGATTTTTAACTGGAATTTTCTTTGTCTTTTCTTTGTTTATTTTCAATCCTGCAACTTCTTCATTTTCTTCTATCTTTCTAATTAACTTCTGACAGTTTCTAGAGGGTCTTCTACCAGTAGTATAAAAACCCAATCATCTGCAAATGCCTGTAGCTTATATTTCTCTTTTTTATTTCCATTCTTTTCATTTCTTTATCTTATCTAATATTTCTAGTTAACATTTTCAAAGTCAATATAAATGGTAAAGGAGACAATGGACATCCCTGTCTTGTGCCTTTTTTTATATCAAAGTTCTCTATCATGTCCCCATTTACCATCACCTTGGCTGATTGTTTGTGATATATTGCTTTAATCATATTGATAAATCTCTCCCCAAAGTCCATGTATTTTAGTTGTAATAACATAAATCACCAATTAACGTTATCAAATGCTTTCTGTACATCTAGAAACATCAATGCCATTTGTTTTCCAAGATATGTTTCAAAATACTCCAGTGTGTTTAAAATCATTCTCATGTTGTTTTTAATCTGCCTCTTTGGCAAAATTCCATTCCAACCTACTTGTATAAATTAATTCAACCCCCTTTTTAATCTCTGCTATTATTGAAGCATATATTTTATAGTCCGCATTCAACAGAGATATTGGCCTATAATTATTTATCTGCATTAAATCTGAATCATCTTTCAGTATAAGAGTAAAATTTGTTTCCATCCATGCATTTGGTACTATCGCTTCTAGTAGAACTTCATTATAAACTTCCAACGTAACTGGGCCTAATATATCTTGTAGTTGTTTATAAAATTCTGCCGGTAGCCCATCAGGCCCTGGTGTTTTATTATTTTTTGTCTCTAAATTGCTTCTGTCAGTTCCATCATCGTTATTCGCTCATTCAACATGACTTTAACTGTTTTGGGTACTTTAGAAAGTTCAGATTGTCCAAATATTGTTGTATTCTATTTTCAGGGATTTTCTCCTGATCATACAGTTTCCCATAATACTCTTGAATATTTTTTAAATCCTCATTCTGATAATAAAGGGTCCCTTTCTCATCTATTAGTCGATGTATCAGTTTTTTCCCCTCTCATTTTTCAGTTCATATGCCAACCATCTTTTCCTGGTTTATTCACATTTTCAAAAAGAATTGTTTAACACTTTTGATTTTTTGTGCCAGTTCATCTTTTTCCAATAGGTTCATTTTATGCGTTATTAGGTTTATTTGATTTATTTGCATTAAATCTTTTTTTTGTGGTTCTTTCTGTAGTTCTAATTGTAATCTTTTAAGTTCTTCTAACATTTTAAAATTTTGTTTCTTCTTATTTTGCTTCCCCATCTAAGTTATGACTAATCCCCAGGTATTCGCTTTAGCAGTATCCCATACAGCAGTGACGGCGAACCTTTTAGGAACTGAATGCCCAAACTGCAACCCAAAACCCATTTATTTATTGCAAAGTGCCAACATGGCAATTTAACCTGAACACTGAGGTTTTACTACCAGTGGTAGGATTCAAATAATTTAACAATCAGTTCTTCTAATGACCAGGTAGGCGTGGTTGGGGGGGTGTCATGTGACTGAGTGGGCATAGCCAACTCTATGTCACTCATGTGGGTGGTGCCTGTATGAGACAGGCAGGGTTGGGGAGGGAACCCAGGGGTCTCTGATGGGTGGGGCAGAAGGAAAGAAAAAAAGATCCAACCTCTTTGTGTATGTGTGTGTGTGAGAGAGAGAGAAAGAGACAGAATGGCCACCAGCCCTGATATTACTCTCCACGATTGTATCAGATTTCTCTCTCTCTCTCTCTCTCTCTCTCTCTCTCATGCACAGATGTAGATTGGATCGCTCTCTCTTTCTCTCTTTCTCATTCATTATTCTCTCATTCTCTTTCTCATTCTCTCATTCTCATTCATTCTCTTTCATTCTCTCTTCTTTCTCTCTCATTCTCTCCTTCTCCTTCTCTCTCTCCTCTCTGTCATTCTCTCTGTCTCATTCTCTCTCATTCATCATTCATTCTCTCATTCATCATTAATTTTCTTCCATTCTCTCTCTGTCTCCCTCCCTCCCTCCTTGCTTTAAGCAGGCTTAGAAAGTCTGCCAGGCCCGGCATGCTGCGCACACCCCTCACTCACCCCTTTGCCTGGCTTCCCTCCTCCGCAGTGAGAGGAGGGGCCGGCATTTGCGCTAGCATTCAGGGGAGAGTGCCACACAGAAATGCTGCTCCTTCCTTCCTCTCTTTCTCCATTGCTGGGCAACCTCATGCGAAGAAGAGTGTGAGGTTGTTGTTCTGGGATGAGGGGACCCAGGAAGCATCTGGCTCACCTGACTTCTCTTCCTCTCACAGCCACCTTTCCCAGTCTAGTTTGATCCTCCCCAGGCCCCTGTCTGTTTCCTCCACTCTCCCCGTCAGCCGGACAAAGCGAGGAAAAAAGCCAGCCCTCACCAGTGCCCAGCTTTACCAACAGTGGGCTTGGAAAGGGCAAAGTGAGCCGCATTGCGGATGAACTTTGGTGCACTACTTGTTGAGGCGGAGGGTGGGGTGGAGCTAATTGTGGCCAAGCTAAGTGCCTGAAGAAGTTCAGCTGGCTGGCAGGGAGGCAGGACATCCCAACACCGGCAGCTTTGCAGGAAAAGAAACTGCTTTTTTTTGCTGAGCCGAGCTGACGCAGGGTCATATTGTGGCTCTGCATTGTATTAGGCTTCAGGAGGACAGGATCCCATCTCCCCCATTGTGAAGTGTGCAAGTGAAAAAGTTCACTCAATCAATTCTAATTTCACAAGATTTTTTTCTTTCTTGCGAAGTTGGAATTGATTGAAATGTGATTGGAACTGGGCTGGGGCAACTGCGCATGTGCCCACAGAGTCTGTATGCTACATCTGGCATGTGTGCCATAAGTTCACCATCATGGCCATACAGTTTACAAGGAAGTATCTTCTTTCCTGTTCTATTTTTTTAAAAAGTCCAGTTCTTTTTCCGTCCTTTGTTCCGTCCTTATCTTATAGTATTGCTTGGTTCAATGTCCATCTCAATTTTCTTTTTTGTCCTTTCCACACAACTTTTACTGGATTATGATCTGCCCAAACATTGGATTCTATTTCTATGTCTTGTACACATGTTCTCAATTCTAATGACATCCATACTATATCTATTCTTGACCAAGATTTATGTCTATTTGAATAAAAGGAGTACTGATTTTTCTTGGAAAGTTTATCTCCATATATTTATAGTTCCTATTTCTTCCATCATTTTAAAAAAAATTTTAGGGAGTGTTTTCCTAGCTTTTTTACCTGTTTTACTACTCTTATAATCAAGTTCTGTATGTACAATTGCACTGAAGTCTCCTACCACACAAATATTTTCATATTCCAATTCTATAATTTTCTTCTGGAGTTTTCCATAAAACTCTCCCTGTTTATTATTAGGTGCATATATTGCTATCAACAGCATCTGCTCATAATTCATTGTTATCTCCATCAATATTCCCCCATCTTCATTTGCAAAAATTTATCTAGTATTTATTGTTTCTTTAATATATAGAGCAACCTCCTTTTTTTTTTTTGCTGTGCTAATAAAACATATAATTTCCCACTTTTGGGATATTCCAATAATTTACTATGTTGTTTTTTATGTGCAACAGAGGTGGTATTCAACTGGTTCGCACTGGCTCAGGTGAACTGGCAGCAGTGATTTGGCATGGGTCGCTGAACTCCTGGCTAACCACACCCCCGACCTGGTTGTCCAGTTGCTCACTTGCCCCGGTTGCTTTCCCTACCACGTGGTAGCCGCAGCGCAGCTTGGATGGATGTCCAGTGGCTGCTGCACATGTGCACTGCACCTGCCTGCCCTCCTGGAGCACGCTTTCTTCCTTCTCCCAGCAGATGCGCCTCTTCAGCCTGGCCCGGCCCAGCCAGCCAGTAGGTGGCTACATGTCCAGCCGCCCCTTTTTCAGTGCAAGAAACCTCCTCCAACTGGCTGACTACTCTCCTCCTCCACCTCAGCCATACAAACAGGCAGAGAAGGAGGGGAGTAGCCAGCTGGTTGCGCTGAAAAAGGGGTGGCTGGAGACCAAAAAAAGTTGCCTCTAAGCCGCCTCTTTCAGAGTGCTGCACCACTGTGCTTGAACTTGCTTGGGCAAGTCCCTTTGGTGCAGTGGGCTCAATGGGATGGACCTGCGTGACTGGCGCCTAGAATGTGGCAGTGGTGTGTTGAAGAAATGCAGCAAAGCTGCTGCAAGAAGCTTATAGCCGCCGCATGTTTTTTTCAGTGTGGGAGGAAGGTACGTAAGGTTTCAGGCAGTCAAGAGAAGCTGCTTGGCCAAGAGCTGCCGGGNGGGGGGGGGGGGGCTGCAGCACACGCCTCACTTGAATTTCCCAGCCCCAAAAATGGGAGGGGAGGAAGTCCTGGCCGCTGCCCCTTGGTTGGACCCAGAAGCCTTGCCTGCTGGCTTTGTCAGGCAATGTGGGACTGGAGATTGGCCGGGAAGAACCCTTGTAACGAGTGACGCTGCCACGGGCTTAGAAGCGTGTGTGTGTGTTTCATGTGAGTCTCCTCTCCTAGCTTTATTTTCTCAGCCCTTAACTTTCCCCAAAAGTGGGAGGGGAAGAAGTCCCACCCGCCACCCCTTTGTTGGACCCGGAAGCCTTCGCTTCCCAGAGACTGGCCAGGAAGAACCCTCCTAACAAGCAACACTGCCGGGAACTTTGAAGCTTATGTGACTGTGTGTGTTTGTTTGTTTCAGGTGGGCATTTGGAAGCCTGTGTTTCAGGCGGGTCTCCTCTCCTAGCTTTAGAAGGAGAGAGGGAAGGAGGAAGGAAAGGGATAGAAATAGAGGAAAAGAGAGAGGGAGGGAAAGAGAGAGAGGAAGAGAGAGAAAGAGAGAGAGGGAGAGAGACAGAGGAGAAGAGAGAAAAGAAAGAGAAAAGGGAAAGGAAGTACCGGGATAGACAAAGAAAAATGGGATGGAAGGAAGAGAGAGAAAGAGGGAGGGAGGAGAAAGTGAATGAGATATATGGCTAATGGATACATAGAGGAGGGAGGAAGGGAGAGAGAAAAAAAGGAGAGGAAGGAAGGACACAAACCCTGGCTTCAGAAGGCTCTTTGAAACAGCATAGCAATCTAGGGCTGGAAGGGATCTCGGAGGTCATCTTCTAGTCCAAGGGTCTTCAAACTTGAGAGCTTTAAGACTTGTGGACTTCAACTCCCATATTTCCTGAGCTAACATGATTGGAGGAAGAATTCTGGGAGTTGAAGTCCACAAGTCTTAAAGCTGTCAAGTTTGGAGACCCCTGTTCTAGTCCAACCCCCTCTTTCAGCAGGAGATCCTTACAGAATCATAGAACAGCAGAGTTAGAAGGAATCTTGGAGACCATCTAGTCCAAGTCTTTAGCAGGAGACCTTATATCATCTGGAATCTGGATTATTTTGGCGCTGAAGGGGATATTAATAAATATATAAATGTATTAAAATATATTATAGCATTAAGTAGAGAGTTATTCTATAGGCATTTCTTATTTCACTGTTGTAAAAAAAGATTTCCTTAACCTTTCACTTGTTATAAAACAATTATAAACACATGCCTGAAATCAGTTATACCCCTCTCCTATTAAGACACATGATTGTCCCATCTAAATCAATCTGAATCCCTCTGTTTTCCTGGATTGATACATTTCACCCCAGCATCACCCCCTGGGAATGAAACATATCTCTCTGGGAATGTAATGTATAGGTGTGAATTCAGAGGAATCCACACCTTTGAAGTATGCTGTTAATACCCTCAAGTGGTCAATTGTGATCAATTAGATGAACAATAGGAGGAAAGATAATAAAAGGTAAACGTTGCTGGAGGAATGTCTTTTGCAGGAAAGATGTAAATCTAAGTTAGAGACCTTTACAATGCAGTTACTCAACTTCTAAGAATCTTAAAAGTATAAGAAAGACAGGGCATCTTTCTGTATTTTGTAGGATTTTCCTCCCATGTCTCTTGTGATGTGCTACGAACTTCTTCCCAGATGTTTAACTTTAATCAAAGAATAAAAGTCTGCTTTCTTTAATTTGCAGGCCTCCATTTAAGTCTTTGTTTTGGTTTATTTTTGGCTTAAGCGTACTGCCAGACCTTACGGTGCCCTTAACAGAGAGGAAAATTGGCAGAGGAGTTTACTAGGACAAGGCTGCCATGCAGAGGAAGGCAGAGATAGTCCTTCACTTACGACCACAATTGAGCCCAAAATTTTGGTTGCTAAGCAAGAGCGTTGTTAAGTGAGTTTCATCACATTTTACTCAATCCATGACATCTCCTGGGTCTAATGGTCGTGTGCAGGCTAGGGAAGTAAATCTGAAGGTGTGTGCAATGTTCTAATGTACAGAAGTTAATAGTTAAATATGTAGCAGAAAGTGGACTATGGGTGTGTTTTTCCAAATGCAGTGAGGTTGAATGTGTATAGTTTTAGAAGAACTCTGTGTGTGTGTGTGCATGTGTACACATACAGTATATATAGTAGTTAATGTATCTTGTGTGCCTATACACACACTATACTATGTAATATGTATGTACGCGTGGCATATATACAAAAGATTAAATAGTGTATTTTGGATGTTCAGTAGCAGTAAATAAATAGAGAGGGAAATTGTATTTCTTTGAGGCGAGAAGAGGCCAGGCAAGGCACCATTTAATGTGGGTGACATCAAGTTGGCCACTCCCACCCAATCACATGACCACCCAGTCACATGACCACCAAGTCACACCAAATAAGCCATACCCACAGAACCGGTAGTAAAAATTTTTGAATCCTACCACTGATGTGCACCTCTTGAAGACAAATCAAATCTAGTTTTTTTCTAATTTATTAAAAATCCTTTTTATTTCCATGGGTGACTTCAGTCCATTTATGTAGATTGACAATAGTTTTGTTTGTTCTTCTATTGTTTACTTATAGATATGTTTTGTTGTTCTAGTTGATCTTATTTCTCTCTGTTCTTTTACACTTGTTCCTTCTTGTTCCCTTCTTTCCTTTCACTCTGTTTCAGTTTCTTCTTGTGTGTGCTTCCCTCTCCTAACAGTTCCTCTTGTTTTTTTATCATCTATTTCCTATTGTCCAGGCTCTTATTAAAAGCCTCCAGTGGTGGAGCATCCACAGTTTCTGAAGGCAATCCATTCCACTGGTTTATTGTTTTCACTGTCAGGAAATTTCTCCTAAATTTTAAGTTTCAAGTTTCTTCTCTTCTTATATTGCCTTCTGGTGCTTTGGAAAATACTGCGTTTCTCCAACAATACGGCCTCCACCAATAGGAAGCCCCACCATGTTTTATAGGCATTCAATTTATAAAATCAAATTAAGCCCCTCCCCCAAATTAAGGCCCATATTAAACATGCGAAATGCAGGGGGGGCTTGCATTTAGGAAGTACTTGCATGCCTGGATATGGTGCTGCCTGCATTGGTGGGGCACTTCATACCGGGAGACCTTTCACCACCATTGCTTTTCCTTCTCTCTTGTTGCCACGGCGTTAGAGGAACTGTGCGGCATTTGGCGCAGCCACGTGCGGCCAGTCAGGACTCCTCCCTGGGCACCCTAGGCTAAGCTGACAGGCGGTCCCTCCTTCCCGGCAGCGAGCACCTCCCCGCTTGCTGTGCAAAGCCACGGCCTCCTTACCTCTCAGCAAGCAGAAGGAACTGACTGCAGCCTCCTCCTCCTTGGCCGCAGCACAGACCTTGCGGGGAGAGAGAGAGGGAGAGGGAGAGATCCTCTTGGGCGGCCTTATAATGTGAGAAACACGGGTAATCTCCCCCGCTTTTGTGTGTGTGTGTGTGTCAGCCACCCAAATTTTAGAATACTGCTATCCTGTCACTCCTATCCTTCTTTTCATTAGACTAGCCATATACAATTCCTGCAATTGTTCTTCATGTGTTTTACCTCCAGCTAGCTAATCATTTTTGTTGCTCTTCTCTGCACTCTTTCCAGAGTCTCAGTATCTTTTTTATATTGTAGCGACCAAAACTGGATGCAGTATTCCAAGTATGATCTTAAGGCCCTGTCACACTGCCCAATGGATGCAAAACGTTTGTAAAAAGGACACAGCGGACGAGAAAAATGGGGCAAAAATTTGGCATAACCAGAGCGGATAACACGGAAAGGAACGGACGGGGGG
>BHFT01046577.1:0-11351 GCA_004320025.1 Laticauda laticaudata
TCCCTTTATATCCACGTGGCTTGCGCAATGCATCTCCCCCGCATGCGCAATTAACGCCAGGCATCCGTTCGGCTTCCACTGTGCATCCCCTTCATCCATTCGGCGTCTGTTCTGCATCCGCTGTATCCGTTCCACGTCCACTTCGCTGAGGCCCCCCAGAAGCCCTGCGGTTGTACCATCCGCCCCCATCCACTTCCCTCCGCTGGGCTTCCGTTCCGTATCCACTTTGCATCCTCCCTGCATCCACTCCGCGTCCGTGTTATCCGCTCCGGTTATGCAAATTTTTGCCCCTTTTGAGAGCGGATAATTGAAGAGGGAATGGAGATGAATTTTTCCCCCATTTTCATATATTTTTTTAAATCAAAGAGAAAAAATGACAATATGATTTCCATCTTACTTTTCCCATGGACAGTTATCCGAAACTACAGAAATGATAAATTTCAATTCTGAATTCATTCTGCTTGGATTTGGAAACCCTTGGATACTATATATTCCTCTCTACTTGCTCTTCTTCCTCATCTACATGGGCACCATAGCTGAGAACCTATTTCTTATTCTACTCATTGCTCTTGATCAACACTTCCACATTCCCATGAATTTTTTCCTTGGGAACCTTTCATTCCTGGAAGCCTGTAGCAGTTCAAACATCTTACAACGAATGTTATTTAACTTAGTTACTGGAAGTAAGCTGATTTCTTACACCACTTGCTTTGTGCAACATTATTTGTTTGGTTCTTTTGTATCTGTGGAATGTTATCTGTTGTCTGCAATGTCCTATGATTGGTATTTAGCTATATGCAAACCGCTACATTACGTAATCATAATGAATGGCAGAACTTGTTTCAGACTGATAGCCTGTTCTTGGATTAGTGTTTTTTTAGCAAACACTATTACACTGATTATCATGTCAAAATTAGTTTACTGCAGTAATAGAATTGATCATTTCTTTTGTGACACCTTCCCAATTATAGAATTATTTTGTGGTGATACATATGCTTTAAAAGTTTTTCTTTATGTTTTAAGCTCGATATTTACTGTTCCACCATCTATATTAACTCCAACATCTTACACATTTATCATTGTAGCTATAATGAGAATGCCTTCCACTGTAGAAAAACAAAAGGCATTTTCCACCTGTTCTTCTCATCTCTTAGTAGTGACTATTTTTTATGGGACTCTAATGAATATCCATGTAGTACCCAACACTAATAAACGAATAAACAGGATGGTAGATGCTTACTGGATGCTTCCTTCAGCCTGTCTCATCACACGGATGAGATTGGGCCATGTATGTTGAGTGACCCTACAATGAACAGGGCATTTAATAAAGAGTTGTGTTATTTTTAAATGTGTGGATGAATGATTAAATTGTTTATTATAATAAAGGGCATAGTGTCGACCTGGGAGTGACCATACAGTCCCACTAATGCTTCACTCGAGGTTATCTTATGCCCACTGCTATCCTATACCCATCCCACCCTATTACCCATCCCCACAGGTATCACCTGCCCATCACCTGCTATCCTTAACCCCCACAGATCTATACCCATCCAGACAGAGTATCCCTGCCATCCCACTGCTATCTTTAACCCACTCCACAAGCATGCAAAGGCCTATTAAACAATCTTCTTAAAAGTAATCACCAGACTTATCTTACTAAAAGAAGGCTGAACCACAGTTGTGAAGCAAAGATAAACCTTTATTAATAACAACAGCTGTAAAAATCAAAATGACCGCAGTAAAGTTCCAAGCAGAAGATTAAAGTTCAACATACGATATGCAACCACAGTCTCGCACCTTCTTCCAGTCAATCTGGGTGCATGCCCACTAGTCTCAGGGGTGAAGTCGCAGGTGCTTAGGATTGGCAGTGCTGGGAAGTGCTGTCTGAGGCACCATTGAGTTGCCTGCCCGACTAGAGAACAACAGGGGTGACTAGAGTGTGTGAGAGAAGCTGCATCAGAGACTGGCCTCAGTCCCGTGAATTGTTGGAGCTTCCTCCATGACATATCGGTATATCAGTCCCCAAGACAATGACATTTTTAGCCTGGCCTGGCTGTGGGGATGGAGGAAGCAGGAGGTGGTAGTGGGGCTCGTCTTCTGCAGGTGAGCAGTGAGGCGTCAGTGGCATCTTAGCATCGGGTATGGCATCATATGGCATCAGTGGCAGATCTGTGGCAAATTGGTAATATCGGTGACGCCAGTAGTTCACTTTGCTCTCGGTGCATCGGTGTACCTTGTGTGTGCAATGTAAAGCTGGTGCCTGAACTGGAAGGCTGCCCTGTGCTGCTGACTACTTGTAGGCTTTGACATCACCTGAGACAGTGGAGCATGACCGTACGGTCGACGTTCAGCGGGCCTGGAGGGTATGCGAACGACTCATGTATCATCTCCTCTGATCACATCCTAGGGTACGGCTCAATGTGAGAGTTCTCACTAGGATCAATTGTGGTTTACCTCCGATGAGGCTCTTGTCTTATGGTCCCTGACTCAATGAGGTGTGCTCTTTCCCCTTTTCACAGAGGACAGGGCTCCTCTCTCTAGGATTTGTAGGATTGACAGCTGGCTGGGTGGAAAGTTGAGTGCGCTCTTGATTGGTTCTCCTATCGTCAAGCGACAGTGTGCTTCTTGCACCCTCATGTAATGGGGTACTTCGCATCTACATGGATTTCATGTGAGGTCTGGATTCGCTAGGGTGATCTGGATTGAGCCTAGGCTGGCGAGGGCGGCTTTTATCTGCTCAATATTCAGAGGGGCTCTACCATTTACTCCACAGGGGGAGTCCGGCCCCCCCAGCCTCTGTCCGGGGGCCCCCCCCTCCCCCCATCACCGTGCGCCCCACAAATGAATACACTCCTGACACAGGAAGCTGTCTCTTGGCCAGAAAAGAACTGCCTGTCTGTGGATTCTGAGAGAGAGGTTGACAAGTGAGGGGCTGCTCCTCCGGTGCGGATCTCACCCTCCAAAAGCTGCCTCGCCTCACGATAGGTCTTCCCGGTCGTGACTTCTGACCATGGCCCTGGCCAGACTTCTTCAGCGTGCATCTTTCCGTACCAGGTGTGCATGTTCGCTTACCACCACCCAGCGAGGACATCCCAAGTGTAGCCCAGACTCTCGGCCTTACTCTTGCAATCCGTATTGCTTCTGCTTCGGTGTCTTCGATAAGCCTGTGTACCTTCCGCCAGAGTCCTTGTTCTCACCTCAAACTATTTGTAGACACTCCTCTCTCAGTTACTACTGCAATGAGTACTCGTCTCCTCTCACCCTTTTCTCTCAGCTCTTAGAGATGCCTCTTCCTCCTCTGGCAGGGCCTTTCTGGTCATCATCAGTAGAGCTTTGAGTTCTAGGGCTCGTCCCCACACCACCACACCGCTAGCACAGCAGCAGCACCTAGGACCCAGCAGCTCAGCAGCACCAATGCAGTACCAGGATGCAAGCACAGCAAAGTCACACCGACAGAGGCACCAGCACCGGAGCAGCACCAAGCAGAACACCACACCAAGGAGCACCACATGCAGAAGAACTGCAACACAGAGTACACACTCAGAAGCAGAAGCCCAGAGAAGCAGAGTCAAGCGCCAGGGGTGGCATGTGTGTCCTATCCTTCTTGCCAGGGCTAGCAGAGTAGCACAGGCTTCCTCTTCTTCCATCGGTTGTTGGCTGAAGAGTGTCTGCATAAGAGGCTTTCCTCTGAATGTGACCTGCTTGGCGACGCTGCAATCCTTTATAATATAGTCCCGAGCTGATGCAATTACAGACTCCCGCAATGCGCAGTGGATGCTTGCATCTGCTAGGCATTCCATAAGCATCGCATAGACATTCATCTGCATCCGACTCCTTTCTCTGACGTTCATTATGCTGTTCTCCTTCGAAAGCCCTGCGGATGTCTATCTCTTCCATCCGTTCCATCCACTCGCTTCCATTGAGCATACTGCTAAACATCTGCTACATCCTCCTCCCATCCGTTCCTTTCCATTGTTGTCTCACTCTGTTTATGCAAATTTGGGGCACTTTTGAGAGCGGATAACAACGGATGGAAAATTTGCTTGTCCACTGTGTCCATTTTATATACGTTTTGCATCCGTCAGCTGATATGACCTAGCCCTTAGTCCTTTGCCAATTAGCTGAAATATATAGCACTCAACCTCAAGGAAAATGTTATGTTGTATTAATAGATATGAAGACAGCATTTGATCCAGTTTCTAGGAATATGGTTTGAAAAAAATGATTGTTATTTCATTGAGTGGAGTCTCTTTACTCTATTCCATCCACTTAACTTTGTCATTTACATTCAAAAAGAAATGAAACAGAGCTACATTTCAATACAAGCATACATAAACTCTTCTGAAAGAAGCTGTAGCAAATGAACTCCACATTAGTTTAATTATTAATATTAAAAGACAGATTAAATATAAAACTATTGAAAAAATGAACTCCACAATAGCTTTATTATTATAAGAAAAAATGTTAAGTATAAAACTAAATGTATGTATTCTTATCTATTTGAGGACTCTAAACCAGTTGCTTTTGTTCTCCAACACTCCTTGTTTTTGATCTGGCATAATGACTTAATTAGGCATTCTGTGACACTAAACATTATTATTCTTTTAGCAGTTAAATCAAGAGAATTTTTTTCAAAAAAATGTTAAATTTTAGGGTAGAATGATATGCTGTATAAAACAATACAAATACTACTATGTAGAGCATTAATAATACTGTTTCATAAATTAGTTATTACAATGTTTTACAATGTGAAACATTTCACTTATTTGGATATTACTTTGGAGATTTCCAAATTTTCCCATTAGCCTTTCTTCATTTGTTTGTTTGCTTATATATTTTTAATTAATACCCTAGTGTTGAAATCCTAGTATTTATCATAGGGACAATTTGAACCTGTGTGGGGATCAACACTCACTGCTTGTGAACATTTTGCCTACTTGAAAAGTTTATTTTATATCTTTAAATATAGATTTTGAATCTGAGACTGAAAGAAGTGTAGATCAAGTTGTAAATTATTTTTTTCTTCAGATGTAATGTGTTATATATTATAGATTCAAGGAGGGAAAAAGAAAAGGGAAATTACTTTCAGTTATAATTTTATGGAAAAAGTCTGCATTCAGCACATTTGAATATAAGAATTTAAACATGTTGGACTGACCATACTTGGATAAACATTTCTAATCGGACAGATATTTTTTAACAGCTTTACTCTTTCAATAAAGTTGACTTTATTAAACACACATGGAGCTAGATCTCAGGTATTTATTTTTAATATCTCTAGACTTTGTACAATATTAGGATATGAAACAAACACCCTTCATGTAATAAGACAACAGATAACCCTTCTCATGGTCTCATGCAAGTGGCAGAATCTAGTTAATAAATTCTGGGTTTTCTCTTTTTTGGGGATGAGAAAGCACAAGTGAATTACAGAGCTGTGAGTTAGAATTGCAAGTTAGAAAATACTCAATAGAAAGCAATGACAACTTATTTGTGAATTGTTGCCAATAAAACTATATAGTTTTATTATATATATAAAATAGTATAGTATATAACTATACTATAAAACTATATCTATGTAGTCTTCATTTTTTTTACATCTTTAATACCCATTATTTGGTTAGTATGCCTGC
Organism: Laticauda laticaudata; assembly: GCA_004320025.1. Classification (NCBI taxonomy): domain Eukaryota; kingdom Metazoa; phylum Chordata; class Lepidosauria; order Squamata; family Elapidae; genus Laticauda; species Laticauda laticaudata. Next base: position 5,634 of record BHFT01046577.1, read on the forward strand.
ATTAAAGCAGATGAGAAGAATGAGGATGAAGATGGCTGCTGAGGAATAAAGGATTTTTTCCCTCTTACTCACAATCTGCTGTGTTTGCTGCCACAGCTGGTTCTTTGACAGTTTTGCCCCCTGGATTTGAAAGGCGGGCACTTAGGAATGACCTAAAACAACTTTTGGATGACTGTGGAACCATCAGAGAGGAGGAATCCGGAAGACTACAACTCCTTGTGGGAGCAGCTGAAAAGTCAATGGGTGTTTACACCTCTTCCCACCAGAATATTATTGCAAGCCTGCCTAGGATTTTTTTAAGGATGAGAATGATGACAACAATATATTTTCAACTAGAATTGCATTTTAACTTAAAGGAACTGCCATATCATTAAATCATTAAATTTTCTGCCATGAGAGACAATGTGTCTTACAACCATTGTTAAAAATGTCTATGAGAAGACATAGCTAGAATCTGAAGAATGGTGACATAATTAAGATGAGTAAATCTTTAATTCTAGGATGAACTATCCTGAGTATATCAGATGACTGTAATGGAGATTACAACTCAACTGTAGAGCCCTTGCTTTTTATGACATATATATATGTCATAAAGAAGCACAGAGCTGAAGAAACAAGCCTGAAGATGATGAATGAGACTTCATCAAAACGTTGCCTAGATACTTCCAATTCTACGCGGGAGAGAAAACCCGAATAACCAAAGATCCATATACAAATACTCGCGAAAACCTCAGAAAACATACATACATACATACATCATACATACATACATTACATACATACATACATACATACATACATAACATATATATATATATATATATATATATATATATATATATATTTGTTTTTTTAAGCTCTCGCGGGTACTTACATTTGTGCTGTTTAGCTTCCTTCGGGTATTATCCCACGTCATTGTAGTTCTGTTAAAGTTGTAGCAATGTTTCAGCAGAATCTCATCTGCCATCATCAGGCTTCTGTATGGAAGTACAGAAGCCTGATGATGGCAGATGAGATTCTGCAAACGTTGCCTACAACTTTAAAAGCACAAATATAATGACATGGGAAAATACCTGAACAAAGCTGAATATCTGTGTGTGTGTGTGTGTGTGTGTGTGGTGTTATTGTTATTTAGGTTTCTTTGGCTATTTTCCCACATCTTAATATTTGTGCTTTTATTATAGCGATGTTTCAGCAGAATCTCATCTGCTATCCTCAGGCTTGTGTATTGGGTTCCAATATACTAGAAGAACCCAATATAGAAGCCTGAGGATGGCAGATGAGGATGGCCGAAATGTCACAGCAAAAAAATTAAGACATGGGAAAATACCCAAAGAAACCTAAATACCATACATATAAATACCTATGAAAACATAAGAAAACACACACATATATATTTGCACAGTCCTACTCTATGCTTACAATTATATTTTATTTATTTATTTATTTATTTGATTTGTCAATTGCTTACAAGATAATAGGTATACGTATAAACATAGTTATGAATACATGAAATGGATACATATAAGAAAAATAAAAAGAAACAATAGGGCAGGGGTAGTAGGCACGTTGGTGCGCTTATGCACGCCCCCTACAGACCTCTCAGGAAAGGGGAGAGGTCAATAGTAGACAGTCTAAGGTTAAAGTTTTTGGGGTTTGGAGAAGAAACCACATACTCAGGTAGAGTATTCCAGACACTGACTGAATATTTTTAGGTCTTGTATCAGTTCTTTATGAGAAATTCTTGTTTTCTGCAGACTCTGAAGCTCCTTGATGTAATCTAGAGAATAACCCATGGAAGACGGAGAAGAGAATAATCAAACAGTAATAAAAGAATTCATCCTCCTGGGATTTGGAAATATTCTTGAGTTTCAAATCCTTCTTTTTCTGGTGTTTCTAGTTATCTATCTTGTGACAATGCTAGGGAATTTTCTTATTGTTGTCTTAATTATAGCTGAGTATCACCTTCACACTCCAATGTACTTATTCCTGATAAATTTGTCTTGCTTAGAAACTTGCTATATTTCAACTATTTTCCCCAGAATGCTTGACAGCTTCTTAACTGGAAATCAGTTGATGCCATTAAATTCCTGTTTCACACAGTTATATTTCTTTGGGGGATTGGCTACAGCAGAATGCTATTTACTAGCTGCCATGTCTTATGATCGTTATTTAGCAGTATGCAAACCACTGCATTATGTTACCATTATGAGTATGAAAACCTGTTTGAAGTTAGCAGGTTGCTCTTGGATTATTGGGTTCCTTGTGAACTCTGTGCCCACCTATTTAATAAAACAGTTAGTATTTTGTGGACCTAATGTAATCAATCACTTTTTCTGTGATTTTACACCGCTACTTCAAGCATCCTGTAGCAACACCATGAAAATCCAGCTCCTAATATTTATTTTGTCAGCTGTCTTTGGATTACTTCCTTTTCTTTTAACCCTTGTCTCCTATGGCTATATTGTAAAAAACATTTTAAGAATTCCATCCACTATAGGAAAGAAGAAAACATTTTCTACTTGTTCATCCCACCTCACTGTGGTTACACTCTTTTATGGAACTATAGTGATAGTATATGTGTTGCCAAAAACCAGAACCCTTAGAGATCTTAATAAGATCTGCTCTGTGTTCTACACCATTTTGACTCCCCTGGTAAATCCTTTTGTGTACAGTCTGAGGAATAAAGATATAAAGCAAGCTTTGAGAAAAGCTATCAATAATTTTTCTCTTTGACTGTAAGCAATTGTCCACGCTACTTGCTGGTCATCATACTATCCCCTGTCTTTTAATGATAGAACAAAGTCATGTATTTTAATGTGAATGTCATCAATAATACAAATTCCAGCTTGATGAATGTATCTACCAGCAGAGAGCTTTTTAACAAATATTGCTATACTTAATTGGTATAGTTAATTAGATCCTAGTGAATCTGATTTAAGTCCTGATGCTTATGAGGACAATCTTATCTTGGCATTTTACAGTCTTATTTCTGAGCCCATTTTTCATTTTATCCATTTTTTTTTCAAATTCATTTGATTTTTTTTTTTTTGCCAATATACCATCTACTCAGGTTACATTCTCAAAATACATGAGTTTGGTTGCTAATAATCATCTTAAGAGATCAGTCAGATATTGNATATATATATATATATATATATATATATATATATATATATATATATATATATATATATATATAACTAATATATACCATCTTTAACTTAAGTCCTATTGATTCATAGCACCAAGGGTTTGCTTATTTTTGTAAACAATTATCATAATAAAAATATTAATTCTGCACTAATATTTAGAATATTTTGTGTACATTATTCTGAATGATGATTCATTGATCATTTCCACTTCACAAGCATTTCTACCAGCTCACACTCTTGGAAAGCAGTTTGAATCCTATCTATGAACATCTTCACTTCTATTGAACACTGAATGTAGAACATAGAAAAATGCAAATCCATATTCAGTGCTCAACTCCCCAACTCACAAAAATAATAGCAAAATACACAATCAGATATACTATAAAATCTAATAAGTATTTTTACATTTTTTTTAAAAAAACTATATATTAACTTGAAAGAAAAAAAGTGTTCTATTAATAAAGAAAGTAAAACCAGATTTATATTGCTCTACACATACTTTATTAAAGAGTGGCACTGTCATCAAAATAAGATTCTCTAATTTCAGTTCTGTCTATCTTGTGGTTAGTTACCAGTTCTTAAATTGTGGAGCAGGGACTCCATCTTTTTCTTCTTCCCATGAAAGCTTATTAGTAACAAGGGACTATAATACTTGAACTAATCCTGAATTCATCATACATTTTGGTGCTCTTGTGCTATATGAATGTGAAACATTGATATTTAGTCAGAAACCAATATGATATAAATGCATTGTATTGGATCTAAAATATTTTAGAGAGATTCTTGGCCACTTTTCTGACATTCTATATGTCATGTATGGATTTTATTGCTTTTTAAAATGAGATGATCAGGACTTTGGATGAATTATACACAGTTGCCTTCCCACTAATCACAGATCTTCATGATTGTAGAGGAGTAATGCCAAACACAAAAAATGAATATGACCAAAGATATGACTTCATATTTAGGCATTATAATTTTGCAGTAAAGGCAGCAGGGAAGCCTCATTTCTCTAGCTTTATTGCATCTGCAAATGTTCACCTGAATCTATGTTCAGACTAACTGCTCTCTACTATGTAAAGTAGTGGAGTTGCTTTTTTGTTTTCCTTCTGTAATATATTTATCAAATTTCACACTAAATTTTTAATCTAATCTTCTCTACTAGTTTGAGGTTAAAAAAAATCTATCACTGATGAAGATAGTCCTTGTAACTACAATTCAAAATTACAATAGTGATGGAAAAGGAGACTTATGACTGGGCTTTAAAGTTGCAGCCATTGTGGTGTCTCTGCTGTTAGTGATCAAGTTTTATAAACTGGAAGATCATTGTGCATTATGCATTTTTTAATGGCTACAATGTCCTGTAGTCACAAGATCACCATTTGTGACTTTAAAAGATGACTTCCAATAAGCAAAATAAATGGGAAACCCAACAATACTTTTCTAGTCATGGTCATGTGACATTGTGCTTAATGACTATAGGTCATTTGCTAGTGTCCATAGCCAGAACTGAAGTTGTAAATCAGACATGGACACTTTATTTTTTTTTTCACTTTATGATTCTCCACTAAGTGACATAGTTGCCAGTCGTAATTGCAGTTGGTAAATGAGAACTACATGTAATCAAATTTATATTAACACTCTGCATCATATGAATGTGAGTTATCATGGTTGAATTTGAATCCTTACCAGAGGAATCTTCATACATTTCAGCAAATAACATGTTGAAAGTTCATGATACAATGTTGTGATTTTATAATATATTGCTTTATTTAAAACATGGATATGGGTTGTTTTCAATAGTAAACTAATGAAGAAACTTTACAGATATTTATGAAATATAAGATAAAATAATATTGAAAAAATAATTACAAATGAAAAAGAGAAGCAAACAAAAATATGATAAGATCTAGTTTAATGATTTTTTTCTTATCAAGTGATCTTTGCAATTAGGTCTAGGTTTCACAATTATAATGTAACACTTTGGCGGAAAAGATGCAACTGAGTAATCCTATACCAGAGGCCAAGATGCAAAAGATTTCTACAGCAACCACACATTTCCCTTTGGTGCTTAAATAAGTGGCAACAAAAGAGACCCAAACTCTATAAAACTCCAACAAATTGAATGTAATGAATTTGGCCTCATTAAAGCTATCAGGCAGGTTCCTTTCAAAGGAAATTACAATAAAAGTAACAAAGGCTAAGGACACAATAAAACATGGCAACTGATCCCTCATTACACTTAACTGTGATCTTTGTCCTTTGGGAATTGAGGTCCAAATCTGGAAAGGATGGATTAATTCCTAGCCAAGCAACACAGATTATAAACTGAGGAAGCAGAGAAGAGTTAACCACTCTTTTCTTCAGCCAGCTTCTCATCTTGCTTCCTGACTGTATAACTTTGAACACTAAAATGATTGTGATGGTTTTGGCCAGTACAGAGGAAATGGCAGCAGAGAAGATGAGGCCAAACATTATTTGTTGGAAAAGACAGGTTACTCTTCTGGGCATGCCAATAAAGAGCAAGGAGGAAAAGAAACAAAGTAGGCACAAAAAAAAAAAG